>JAHZNI010001184.1:0-11442 GCA_027744415.1 Seira ritae
ATGAAGACCACCTGTTGAGAAGAAGGGCTACCGCGATTCCCTTCACAATGCTACAGTGAGTGAGAGAGAACATCAAGAATAGAGATGAGATGAATCAATTCAATACCTCACCACACCACCACCGCAGCCGCAACAAAGCTATGTATGTATATCTACCCTGCGGATTGGATTGCTCTTTGCATTTACTATTTATTTACTCCTCTCTTTTCAGTTTTTTTGTCTCTCGGATTTTAATATTTTATTTACTACATACTGACTACTATGAGCTCCTTAGTTAAAAATCTATTTTCCCATAAACCTCGGATCTTCGAGGAAGAATCATCATTCAAAATCTCCAAGTCCATTGTTACTCATTTTTTTATTCATTAATTCATTTTTACTGGGAAAGCATAAGACGGATACCGCTTGTCACACTTGTCTCCCTATTTTCCCCCCGAGCACCTTACACGGATTTTCATGAGCTGCTGATTATGATCACGCCTGAGATAAACCTTTTCTTGTTCAAATATTAGAATAGAATCAGCTCACTGTGCTGTACATACATATTCTCCTTCTCTTTCTGATTCTGCCGCCACCTCCAACTCACCACTACTATTCAATGCTCCTCCGAATGAATGAACTTCCCAGTCCAAGTATCTAGTTTTATTCGAATTCGAATACGACTCTTTCTCTCGCAAGGGAAAAAATGAACATTCACACGATCACACGGGACAATAGCCATTCACAAAAATAGACAACAATCCAACATCCAACGTGAATAATGATAATCTTCCCTCAATCCTTTTTTCTCCTCTAATCGCATCGTGATTACCTTCATTCATGCAATGCAAAGCTCTGTACGAAATACACATTCATGGGGAAAATGGGAGTGTGTAGGTTGACGACTGAAGAAGAATGGGATTTTGATTTTGTCACTTTGTTTTCATCTCTTGGCCATATAAAGCATTGGATCTCCGCTAATATGGCATGCCACAGATTTTGACTTTTATTTCATAGAGCCAGAGCCCTTCCTCCTCAAAAAATATTTTTTTTGCAGTTCACTCACTTCGTTCATTTACTCACAGGGACTCATTCAATGGAAGAAAAAATATATTGGAGGAGTTAGTTGGAGTTGAGCTCAGCAATATGCAATATCTACTACTTACTTATTCTGTGAATATCTATATTGGGAGAGAAGGTAGGTGGGAGTATGTCATCCACGAAAATCAGCCTCGTGTTTCGAATCATCATTTGCCATCTTATTGTGCAAACCAAGTCAACCGGAAGAAGCATGGGTACATACATACATGGCCTGGCAAGGATTCGCCTTCTCCCCTCCGCATTTTACTTCTGCTTGCTTGCTTTCGCTCCCTCTCTTTCCGATACACTTTTTTTCTCATGACTTGACTTGTTTAGCTCAACGAGAGCATCAACAAGTTCACAAGAAAAAAGGGGAGAGAAAAACTACAAAAGTCTGAAAAAAAAATTATTGCATGATTGTGACGTGATGTGATGTAAAAAACAGAAGCTACTTTCTGGATTTGTAAAGATACATACTTGTCATGTCAAAATTATGTATTCTTTTTTTCTCCCAGGAAAATAGGAGAAGCCAATGCCAAGCCGTGGGAGTTGATTTTTTTCAAGTGAAGCAGTAGGAGGGAAAGAAACTATTATTTCAGTGTCTTCTTGTCTCGATATCTCGTGTTCTACCTTCGTTTGAACAGTAGGTGGTATCAACTTGTCAACCGGAATACATTTGTAGGGGTCTCCAACGGTGAGAACATTTTAATGTGGATTTGAGAAGTTTCGCGTTAAACTTCATCTACAGTTTATTTGCTCCGCTTTTTTTGCTACAGGCAGTTTCTCTGGCTTAGTTGATGGGTCCGCGATGATGACATAAGAGCTTACCCAAGCATAATTTGGACTGTACTACAATTATATCCAATGAAGCAAAACCTCAGAACCAACGAAAAGGAATATGCAAACATTGCCATTTTAAAAATGCTCTGAGGGTTGCTGGTATTTTTATTTTTTGACCGACAAGTCAATACTCAGGTAAAAGCAAAATCATTGGGGTAATTAGTAAACTGAGAATTTCCCCTAATTCCCGATTTGCTCTTTAGACTTCTTAAAACAACGCAACTTAAATATTCTCTGAAGTTAGATGAGATGAAGGGAAGGGTAACCAGAAACACTTTAATTTTTATTGCGCCTGTAATTCACACAAGAAAGAAAATGGAGTAAGAAGGAAATTAGTTTGTGTTCATTACCAACCCATTACTTACTACATTTTACTATTATTACCTATTAGCCTTGTGCTCTGTACTCTCTAGTCTCTAGAGTAAATAACTTGAAGGCAACAAAACATTCCGGTCACCTAGAGAAAGCATGGTATGGAGGAGGCGAAGAAGCGGAAGGCTTGTAGCAGCAACAGAGCTTTAATTACTCCTAAAATTCTATATTTATGTCCTCCTCGCCATTCTTAAAAGTATCCGTAATTAACTGCATGCGAATACCTACGTAGAAAATATGTATTATCGTTCCTCATGTTCTGTGCTGCTTGTTCTTGTTGGGTAGACTTAGAGAATGGAGAACCGATTCCAAACAAACCACATTTCTGAAAAAAATCACTTATAATTTTTTTTCTTCAGAGATTTGCATGCAAACATGACATTTTCTTGTATTCGTCAATGAAAATGGTAGACTGGGCGAGCAAAATGCTATGTAGGTAATGTGGTTTGTTTGTTTTACTTAAGACTATTTTCCATTTAAATCAAAACCGACACATGGCAATTGTGACGATTTCAGGTTCAGTAGCTAAAATCTCTTTTGTAAAAATTGAGCTCTGTTCTTCTCTTGTAGTTCAGTTCAGCTCAACTCATTAATCTCCATTTGCATCTATAATTTCTCCATTGTGTTGTGTTCTATTCTGTACATTGCATGAAAATGGAATGAACTATAAAGCCACCACGATTTGGCATGTTATGTTTCTTCACAACTTTTAGTCAGGACTCTGGACGTTGGAATTAAAGGCCTCTTTCTCCGCCATAGAGAAGTGATCAATGATCATAATAATCATAACATTATAAGATTATTACTGTTTCTCTGGCCTAGGAGAGCAGAGCAAGGTTCAGGAGAAAATGAATGAACAGAATTTTAGCATTAGCACACTTTATTGAATCCAATAAGAAAATTATTATTGGTCCTAAGAATAGCTCATTTCTCATTGTCGGTCGAGGAGAGTAGCACGAACTTGAGTGGGGAAATGACACTGGACTAGAAAATGGAGAGAGAGGGTAATAATAATAGGTAGGTAGGTAGCCAGAAATAGAAAATAGAAGCCATCACATAAATCGAGCTCTTGCTTCGCTCTCGGATTCCGCTCTTTCGGTGGTCGTGGTATAAATACAAATTGTAATGATTGCATTTTTAGTCATTATTGCCATTACAATTTTACTGCTCACTTTAAGCTAAATGTTTTACTTACAACTTTACCTTTTTCTTCCCAGGTAAAATATACGTTACATTGTTACCCCAGTTCTCTGTTATGCGGTTTCGAAGCCATTATGTCATCGTATTGCGTTACTTACAAACACAAAGCTCAAATGGAGGAAAAATAGGTTGGTAATTTTTTCCCTCTCTTTCTTTCTTCTGCTCTGTATGGATGTATGCTCACCTGTCTTATTCTTCAGAGCTCATTTAAACCTACCTGTTTGCTTGCTTAAGCTATTGTGTCTCCTTTGTTTCCATTGTAGAGCTTTCGGCTCACTCAATCGCGGAAGAAAGGCAATTACAATTATTTACTTAACCTCACTTACTATTATTTCCTTCTTTTTTTTGAAGCTATTTCGGCTCACTCAATCGCGGAAGAAAGGCAATTACAATTATTTACTTAACCTCACTTACTATTATTTCCTTCTTTTTTTGAAGCTTACCTAAATTACCTGAAAAAAATTGGCTTTTCGCCCTTTAAGAAATAGAAAAACAATTACATGGACAATTGAGCATTTCAGGAGCTGTGTGCTCGGCTTTTATATTTTTTGTTCTTCAAAGTCTTTTTTTTTCTTGGAAGACAAGAGCCAATTCTGAAAAGTCCGCAATAATATTTACTCACCTTTTCTCTCGGTTACTTACTTACACTGCATGCTCATCAATACAGATTCCTATGTAATGTTTAGGGAAATGGTAAGGGATGTACAAGTGTTTTCAGCTTGTATGATGATTGTATTTAACAAGAGCCCATAAATCTCTTCAGGGAAACCTGTTCTTAAAGAAGTGGAATACAAACTGCCGCGCGGCACTCTTCTATCTCTCTCCCCACTTCAGGGCGATATTACAAGGCAGCTTATGACAAGTTGACATATTTAGTGCGTTCTGGGTGTCAATGAATTTGTTTTCACGATGGGATCATCTTACAGCTAAAATATCTCATCTGAACTTCAGCTACCTACATAAAAAATCTCGAAATGAACATCATCATCACAATGTGATGTTCATAAAAAGGGCAACAAAATCAGCGGGGAACCTTCATAAAAAACGTAATATTTGTTACGTTTCTTATGTACTTTTTTCCTTGTCCTTGTCTTTTCTCAGCAGAATATGTACGTCTATTATTATCGCGGTTGGTAAATGTGATTCGAAGCAGAAACATTTCCTCTCCTATTTCTCTAAAAAAAGAATTTATGAAACTGCTCCCGCTCTCCGCTGCTTCTGCTGCGGTACGGTTGATCTCATAGAAAAAAAGACAATTCTTTATTTTGAGAAAAGAAGATAAAGTCGGGCTTGACGTAATAAAATCAACACGGTCTCTCTTCAAAAAGAATGAGAGATGATGCGAAAGGTGACGGGAACGCGATACTAATGCATTTCAAGAGATTCGAGATGATATGATATGATATTATTGTTTCTCTTTTATTGTTGGTATATTATTGTTGAAGACA
Organism: Seira ritae; assembly: GCA_027744415.1. Classification (NCBI taxonomy): domain Eukaryota; kingdom Metazoa; phylum Arthropoda; class Collembola; order Entomobryomorpha; family Entomobryidae; genus Seira; species Seira ritae. Next base: position 4,920 of record JAHZNI010001184.1, read on the forward strand.
AGAATGGGCCGCGGTTGGAGATATTCTTTTCTATTCTTGGATTTTTTATATTTTGTAAGGTGGAACGAAAGCTCAATCACGACTTGCTTCAGTAAGAACAACGTGATTGTGAATTGTAAACGGCTTCTGTGTGACTTCTTAAGATGGATAGATGTAGGTCTACCAGAATCACAGAAATACAATAAATAATAAATTTTTTTCTAGAGATTTATGCTTTTGATATGATTTGTTCATTTTGGAGATCTTCTGATTATATTAATACATATAAAGAGACGAAATATAAACCATATTTTTTTAGGATGGGTAGACAAGGGGAATCGAATGAGAAAGCTAGCTACACTACGAGCTACCGTTTGAAGTTTACGCTTCTTTTGTTTGCCTTTGAAAAGCGAGCGGAGCGCGATATGAAATAGAGGATATCCCGCTGAGTGGTGCGGAATGACTTTTTTATAACTCTCAAAGGAATCCCCAAGATGAGGGGATTAAAGCAATACGGTAATTATTTATTGTTGCTGTTTGAGAAGATGTGAAGTAGAAAATGTTCACTGGATGACGATGACGACAAGGAAGGATGTTTAAAGGGAAAAAGAAATTCAGACGTAAGCAGATGAAAGAGGTCAGCTTAATTTAATTAAAGAAGCTAAATTTAAACTATCTTGTGGCAAGTTAATTTTGCCTAATATTGAACTGATTTTGATGGAAGCTCAATAAGACTGGAAATGTTATTGACATTTCATATTTACTGCAAAATAATCTAATCTGCATATCATCATCAATGACAATGACCAGAATACGACTAAAATGACTGTCTCATCCACCAAAGGACTTTTTGTGTTTATTTTCCACAGCATGAAATTAGCGTATTTTAGAGATCGAATGGTCCAATAGTCTGTAGTATGCATGTAAGTCGCTGGTAAAATACCACATTTTCCATATCACCCCCTCCTTTCCTTCTTGCCAATAAAATATATTATCCAAGTCGGAGAAACTAAACCAACAAACCAAAACGAACTGAATATTATGAAAAGCAGCAAGCACTACACTACACGCTATATAATATTTCACTTTCTTTCCCCATCTACAAAATTCGAAGGGAAGGAGCGTACACAATAAAAAACTTTTTTATTGGATATATTATGCATGTAAACTTGCCAAACAAAAACGAAACTTATTTGCTATACATTTTTCAGGTTCTTCTTCTTCTGCTCAGGTCTCAGGTGGTGTGGTTTGGTTTGATGTTGGTATTGGTGTTGTGGTGGGTAGGTTTAGGTTGTTGTAGTCGTAAGAAGGTTGGTTTCGTTTTTTCCCTGCTTTTCCCCGCAGATCTCTCTCGCTCTCTCTCTCCATCTACAATTTTCTTCACGGTTTTTTCTCTCTTCCATGAAGAATGGGAAGGAAAAAAAGAATTAAATTATTCATGGAGTTTTATCAAGGTGTGGCTCGAAGCATCAATCGATAAAATCCTTTTTTCCATCCCCATCATATCATCATCATCATTGTGTATGTATGTAGTATATGTAGTGTAGGTACATGAGAAATAATAATATGAAAACATGAAAAAAACTTTTGCCTTTTCCCAATGGCTATAAACATGTAAAAAGTAAAACCTCTTGCCATGCTCTGCTCATGTCGTATAATATATTTTTTTCTTCATTAAAGTTTCACATCGTATTTCGAAACGAGAGAGAGAGGCGAACCAACAAGGAACGAACCTTTGGGGAAAAGCCTCTTTAACAATTATTCTCGCCACCTTTTGAGAAAATGTTAAATGGAGTGAATAAATATGAAATGGGTGATGTGATGTAACGTAACACAACACGAGAGGGAAAAAATATATTTTCTATGGACCTTTGACATGACTATGACATGACACTAGTGAAGCTCTACCCTTTCTCTCTCTGTCGTGCATGCAACGCTAATGCAAAGCAAGTGTGTACTACTCCATTATTTATGGGCTCTATGGGACTTATCAACTTTTCATTTAGAACATTACACGCGGGGGTCAGCCCTCCTTCATACTTCACATTTACAAGGACGGGCCAAGCCAAGACAGGACAGGACATGGACATTAGGGCTGGGGCTGAACATGTTACGTTACGTTACGACTTAGGAGAAATAACTCACGTTACATAAAATATCCCCCGAAAATTGGAGAACATTATGTAAAATCATCCGGAAAATGAGGTAGTGGTTATAGCGCCTTTTTCTCTAATGACCTCAAAAATGGAATTGAATTTCGCGAAATTCTTGAAATTAATCAATTAATTAGTACTGTGCTACAGTTCCACAGAAAAAATAATAAGACTCCCTTTAAAGAGGTTTCTCTTTCTCCTCGTGGCTTCTCGGAAATGGGAAAAGAAAGGACGAGGATTTAATGATAGTCTGTGAATAGAAAAAGAAAATCCGAAAAACTTTAGCGAGGGGACGGAAGTATTTTTTTGTGAAACAACAAATAATAGACTGTTGTTTTTATGAAGTTGTGTGTATCAAAGAAGCGGTAAAAAGGGACGTAGGTGCTCATTATAGACATGCTCACGACGACTCAAAACAACTAAAGTATATTTTTTCTCTACCCATAAAAATACCTACACTCTACTAAATAGAACTAGAGTCAACTCTTGAGTTGGAGTCGGGGGGACATTTTTTGTCAACTAAACTAAAGAGGAATTCCTGTGTAAACTTTATGCATGCATAATACATTTTGTACATACATATCTATGTACATGCCCATTCCCGATGTTATATTTTTCTCTAGGAAAATACTCCATCAGAAATTGTGAGAGCTTAAAAATGCACATACATAATATGCTTACCTAGCCTGGAAAAAAATAAAAATGTTATTTTTTGGTTGATGTATAATCATAATCATACAGGCGATGTTATGGAGAATTCCATTGCTCTTTTTATGGAAGCGCTGCTGCTACGCTGCAGTGGGGCTGGGGTATTTTTTTTATTTGGATGGATGATATGATGTCGATATGGAACATGATGATGACGATGAACATGTGAGGCAACCAGAAAAAAGTGTACGAGAGAAAAAAGTTTGTTTTCTTCTCTCTGGTTTGGTTTTACCTTAACTGGAGAATTTTCTACTCGTTTTTGGCACTACTCTATAATTTCCACCCAATTATCTCTACTTTCATTTCTCTCTTCTCTCTCTCTCCGTCGTCGTCAATGCTTCGCTTCGAAAGGATGACGACGATGAGAACGAATGGCTTGAAAAGAGGAACTTATTGAAAGGTTGTATCGTCGCATCATTGACGACCTAACCCTAAGGAAAAAAGTTGAATATTCAAATAAAAATTATTGTCATTGATGGAATTATGATCTAAAAGTTGGATCAATTTTCAGCTGTCTTTCAATCGAATTTGCAGATTTTGCTGTAAATGCTTCATAATCGACAAAGTGGGCCGTGGGTTTATTCTTTAAAATAAGCTATTTTTAGGTTTAGAACTTTTCAAATTATCAACAGCGATACCTACAAACGCCTCACTTTATATCTATGTTCATATAAAGCTCCGTCGTCACTCTCTTTAATGGCGAATAAAAATGTAGAAAAAAATGCTAACAAACTTTCGGAAAACTTTTTATATGAAAACTTTCGGCTGAATAAGAGCAAGAGCAACGAAAATAAATTATATAAAGGTACTAGACTAAGGAACAGTAGAAAAAAATGCTAACAAACTTTCGGAAAACTTTTTATATGAAAACTTTCGGCTGAATAAGAGCAAGAGCAACGAAAATAAATTATATAAAGGTACTAGACTAAGGAGCGCAATGAAAGTTTTTATCTAAAAAAAAGTTTACTAGTTATGGCTTCGTTGAGGGCGATGTGATGAAATGGATGGATGTTTTTTACGAAATGAATCGAATTTATATGTATGGCACTATGTAACCGGTAATGATGATGGTGGTGGTACATTCACAGTACTCCCCACAGTTTGTCGGTGAAGAAGAAACAACTTCAATAATTTTTTTAAAACTTTTTTTGAATGAATCGAATTTATATGTATGGCACTATGTAACCGGTAATGATGATGGTGGTGGTACATTCACAGTACTCCCCACAGTTTGTCGGTGAAGAAGAAACAACTTCAATAATTTTTTTTAAACTTTTTTTGTAGTTGTGTTGGAGTTTTGATCGGAAAAGGGAAGGAAGAAGCAGTATTTTATACTTACCTACCAACTACCAAGCTTAGGTAGTAGCGCTTTCTATTTTACCTATAAAAATAAAAATTGTATTTCATTTTTGATGAAAACCCTTCGACATTTCATTGATGTATGGCAATTTACGGTGATGATGATGATGAATGAGTAGGTGCATCAAAAAATATATTATTGCTTCAGGTGTACATTGAAAATATTATATTCATTTTAAAAGCCAGTGGCAGAAGATGCTCTGAAAATGAAAAATCTTCAATAATCCAGATCCGGAAAGCAGCGATCATGAAGCATGAAGTTAAGCAATTTTAAAAGGAATCTGTAGCAGGCAAAGGTAGTGAAGTTTAGATCTCATGTAAATTAGATACCTAGGATGAAATGTCAAGGTTGAAATTTACTTTTTTTTGCGTTTTAATCTTTTCTGTGAGTGAAACCATCTTCTTGATTCTATGTATCACGTTCATCGCACAAACCCAAGGATGCAAAGTTTAAGGACTGAACCAATACATTTAAAAATTTGTACCTAATGATGTCCTTCTATTTTTATGCAATGACACTGAGTCATTATCATTCTGAAAGGAATGATATTATAGCAAAATAAAATATATTTTTTTCTCAAGAAGGTATCACGTGCGCACGATCACAAATAATTTTTATTTCAATACATGCAGACGGTAGACTAAGGATTTGCTTGTGAATGGTTTTGGCACGCACAGCTCAGTTTTCGTTTTGTGGAAAAAACTTTGCAATGCAATGCCAAAAAAGAAGCATAAAAATGAAGGATATTTCGAAACAAAAAAACAGACTATAATGATCATTCGTCATCAATCAGTTGTCATTATCGTTTTAAACAGAAAAATAAAATATATTTTTTTTCTCAAGAAGGTATCACGTGCGCACGATCACAAATAATTTTTATTTCAATACATGCAGACGGTAGACTAAGGATTCGCTTGTGAATGGCTTTGGCACGCACAGCTCAGTTTTGTGGAAAAATAACTTTGCAATGCAATGCCAAAAAAAGAAGCATAAAAATGAAGGATATTTCGAAACAAAAAAAACAGACTATAATGATCATTCGTCATCAATCAGTTGTCATTATCGTTTTAAACAGAGAAGAAATATGTATTTTTTATGAGAAAATTCAGTTTTTGTGGATTTTCTGAGCCAAGATCGAATTGCGTAATTTACCCAAGAGCTCAGATAATTGACTTTGATCATGTCCGACAGTGTAGTGATGATGATGATAGCGAATAGGCACGGAATTTCGTACGTGTATCGGTTACACTGACGGAATGTAAGTTAAGTACTACAAAATATTAAACAAATCAAATCGTTTAGAAAAGAGTTGGAAGTTGGAAGCAAAACAGGTCATAAGAATAGGGCTTTATTGCAAAGGCTAAACCTAAAGACCCACATTTTCCCATTTAAGTTTGCTGCATACAACTTCAATCGAAATTATCCCCATGATTGATTCGCAAGTTCAGAAAATGTATGCGGGCTGACAAGAAGTTTTTAATTTTTGAAGAAAATCAAAAGGAAATATGTATTTCTAAATTATTTCATCCAATCCACCATCATTCATGCTTCGCTGAGTATTAATTCAAGAGCGGAAACCAAAGCTATATCCTGAAAATTATAGGTTTCTGGAAAATTACGTGAAATCGTTGGAAAAGTTTTGGAAGCGATTTCGTTTCGCATGAGATACTATTTAAGGAAAAAATGCCAAGGCTTATTTTTACAAATTCGAATATTCCCAGCAAATTATCATGTTTTAATAAAGCAAATAAACTCAAAAGAAATACGAAATTGAAATTGGCAGCGGATGCTATGGTCGGATTTGCCAGGATTTTTCCTTTTTGTTTTCCGTGGAAAAGCCCTTGATTGAAACAAGATGCGACTAATCTGATTGATCATGAACTGCAAAGTCCCCTCCATCCCACTGCAAAGTCTAATATGAAGCCGCAGTATTTACACAGATCAGCGACTACATGATAAAGTCATCATCCCCGTCATTCATGCATCAATATTCCATTTCCCTTAAATTGTTTTTATTCTCCTGCACATTTTGCATTAATTCACGCATATTGTCATGTCCTGCAGACAAGGCTGCTGCAGACTGCAGTGCAGTCGCATTCCACTCCCTCATTTTTTCAAAAGATCTTAATCTGAGATGTCACGTAGAGAAGCACACGTTCATCCATCCGCAGGACTCACCTCCACTCCAATCCACCTAGTCAAAACAAAAGGACTCGGACTTGACTTGATCATTTTCAGCTCAATCGCGCATGAAATCGATGAAGTGCCAAACGTGAATAAAGCGATAATTTTTCATGCCAATGTCAGCACACCAAAACAGTAT
>JAHZNI010001186.1:0-10252 GCA_027744415.1 Seira ritae
GTTTTTGGTCGGTTTTTGCTGAAAATCAATAGGCTTCGTGCAAAAGGGCCACCCTCTATGTGTAGCAAATTTCAGCTCAATATCTTATTTCTATCGAGCTGAATCGTGTCCAGCGACAGACGGACAGAAAAGGCAAATACATGAGAATCAATTCTGATTCTAAAAAATAATGAAGTTTTCAAAATTCATAATTTACATAATTCCCGTAATTCAAAAATATCGTGCTTCTGTGAAAATTGCCTGAAGTAGCTCGAACTTTAATAAACAAGAACCATAATATATATTATACATACATATATAAAAAATTTATGCAATCAAGTTTATCCATAAATCTTGTGTTGAATTTGCATTATTTGTAAAAATCAATGCATACTTTCCTTTTGACTAGCAGGATTACGATAATTTAACTAAACACTCGAAGTTTGAAACCAAATTCAATTGTTTTTATACTAGTGATGTACTATATTAGGACTGCCTACCTACCACATTAGGACTAGGTGCCTAGATACTTTGCCTTCCCAGAAGGGACCTTTGCCTTTAAAACAGCTCATTCATTACACTTTACACTCAGCTACTTACAAAGTAGCCATAAAAGATCTGTTCAAAATACATTTTTCAGCACTTTACTAGGTTGATTAGCTAGCTAGCTAGCTTGATTACAAGTTTCATCATAATGTTTCTGTTCATATATTCTGAATGATGAAGTTGCACTAAATAATAATGGCAAGCATGAATCAAGTTTTTAGCCAATTGAAATCAGGATTTATCGCAGTTTTAGATAGTACTAATGAGTGTCTGTGATAATTGAGGATTAAAAATGCATTTAATTATTTTTAAAGTTCAATAAGACCATATGTTATTTTGTTTGTGTACAGCATCAAAAGAAAAGAACTAAATCTTTCACGAAGTACCTGTTTGAAGACATTTGTAGGATCACCATAAATGAGTCCTTTCTGACTTGCATGCTAGCACTCGTATCTAATTACAGCGTAGCGAGTGCAGTCTTGTTCATCCCATTATAATAAAATAATAATAATAATTGTATGTATAAGGAATACCATTACCATGTTTAAAGAAATATCTTAATACAGGGATTTGGATTCGTAAAAAGTGCTTAATAATGTGCAGGTTAGAAAGATCTCCGAATATGACAGTGATGATGGTCGTGAAAATTATGATGAGGGGGACAATCTAACGATACACGAATAGAATAGTCCATGAAGATGAAGTCGACTTTATATTTTGGCTGAACCAAGTTGCTTTTTTCGGGATACTAAACATTATCTCGCCTTATTCAGTGCTGATGAAGTAGGGGTGAAAATCGGTTCGTGTGAACAGAAGCTTCCCACATATTCCCACGGACTACGAGTTGCGATCAAGTGAGGCTCTCAGAAGTGAGTATGAAACAGAAGCTGTGAGCACTATGGATTAGAATGTTCATTGCTCTTTCAATTGAAGTATTCAAGCTTTACAATGAATGTATATGGATGAAGTACTTACGTACCAGGAAAGAAGGGGAGAACAAGTGGTCTTTTCCTAGCTACAGCTTGGTCTAACATGGTAGGTAGGTAGGTAATTGAGCTTTTTATTTGAATATTATATTTTTATGTACACTTCGTTTGCAGTAAGAATTTTAAAAGTAAAATTTTGCGTTGACACTTGCCTTTCGAATTCAAAGGCGTTGGGACCCCATGAAATTCTTTTATGTATCCCTCCACCTACGTTTTAACTTCTTGGTCGGTTTGGCACTTGTCAAGTATTATTTCAATTGCCATTTAAACAGTAAACTAGCCGGCAAATATTTTAAATTCAGTATTATGATTTTTTTTTCAATCACTGAAGTTGTAATAGTGTGTAATATTAAAAAATTAAATAATGTGCGTTTGCGTTATGTATTCAATTTGTATAGAAAACCTTAATGTTTTAAAAGCTAAGTAAAACACCGCTATTCTATTTCCCCAAATTTCTCAAAATTGTTTTACTCCACTTCTAATGCGTCTTGGGTGGGCCATTTCGATTAATGTTCTTATATCATATCATATTCAGCGATCCGCGTCGAATCTTTTTCACCACTTCCCTCCAGTTTCCTAAAAATATACCTATGTAGCTTTAAACCAACATGTTGAGCTTGGGAGATGGGCACAACATTGCTGGGTCCTGCAATCTAAAATCAACAATAATAATAGTATTTAATTCTTCAATAATATTCTTTTCTCCAAGATACATATACCTAGGTAACAACGGAACACTCCCAATTTCTGGGATTCATCAAATGTACTAATTTCTAACGTAATTTTTATCGGATTCAACGTAACTATACATGCAGAGTGAATTGCCATCCATACATCTCTCGTCCTTTCAACATTACAGAACAGATATCCTATTTAATTGTAAGTAAATATTGCTAGCAAGGTAAGTCAGCATGGAGCAAAAGGTCAGAGTAAAATTAATTAGCTCGGTGGTTCGTTTTTTTTCTATCGCAAAAAGATATTGCACTCATGTAGGTAATAAATAACACCTTTATTAATTAGAGTATGCACTAGATACCACGCATTTCTAAAAATTTCATGTGTTACTCGGTACTTTTAAATGCTTACGATTTGAAGAAAAGTTTATTGGTAAATTAGCAATAAATAAGTTTGCAATCCTGTTTAATGGAACACGTAATAAAAACTGGAACGCACTCAACCCTTTTCAAATCTTTGATGTCCTCACTACATGTAATCGAAAGCGAAACAACTTTTCTTAGAAAATCTTTTTTGAGCATTTCACGGGTTTTCTACTTTTTCAGACTAACTCATTTGATTCTACGGGCTTACATGTGCTGTATTTCATGATGTACCTGTCAAATTAGCATAAAACTTCTGAAACGGCTGTCGTGTCTCGATCGTAAGTGATTGCTCAATCTAACATTTTTGCGAACGACATAAAAAATTAAGCAATGACCAAGTCTACACCTTGCTTACTTAACCGGCGAATATGTATGTGCGTGCGTTATGGCATTCGGAAACTTTTATGATTCGTTAAAAGTAGTCTGCTACTAAATTCCAGATATTGAGATCAGTGGATAATATGTTGAGCAAATCTCCTAGAAACTCTGTCACGAGGTGCGGATGTTAGGTGTTAGGTAATGTTACGTGATAAATCGAAATTGAGTTTGAGTAAATTACAAAGCCACAAGTCATCTGAAGCAGTAAATCCTGGAATTATAATAAGAACAACTACAATGAATTATTATTGTTCCTCGTGGTCATTTATGATTAATGTTCAAGCATTAGTTGCAAAAGTTCGTTGTAATTTTGCGAGTTGACAAATATTTATTTCATTGACAATATCAGACCACATGTCGATCTAAGGCTCATGAGATTTCACCGTCAATTACTATAATATTCCTGTTTCAGACAGTCAGTAATGAGTAATGAAATTAGCATGTAAGTATATGCAAATATTTTGGCGTACAAACTGCATTTGAATTTGAAACTTTGTCTTCGCCAACGTCAATACAAATCAATGCATTGTTATCAACATGGGGGTGGGACACTGGGCATTAACAAAAGGCCCAAGGAACAACCATTACCATATAGCATTAAATAACAAAGAAACGTAAATCGGGCGTACTTTCACTTTGACTGACTCTTCACCCCAAACTTTTAATTGCCTATCATTCACCCATATTCTAAGCTAAGAACTCTAAACTCAATTATGGATATTTGTTGTCTCCACATATAAGTATAGTTTAAGGTAGATGAACAAAGGAGCAAGAAAACGAAAGAATCTATGGATTGTTAACTATCCCGAACTCGCGTGCACATTTTACCCATAAAACTGAAACAACACGTCCTGAAATCGAGCCTATGCATAAAAATCCATATCTGACTGATGGTAAGGTAAGATAATATCTGCATTCCATCTACTATCTACATCGGTTTTGAGAGTGTTCTTTCTCACCGGTTGGAATAGAGTGCTTAGCTATGGACTTGGAGAAAGGAAGAAAAACTGCGAAGAGAAAGTGTTCGAGTAAGTCGCTATAAAACTGGAGTCTCCGCTCAGCTTAAGCCGATTTCTCTGTGTGCTCTCACAGCGAAAGCATCTCTTTCCGGTGAGTTTGGAGAAAGCTTACACAACTCTGTCTAACTGACTCTCGTATTGCTGCTTTCAGTGCTTACCATAAGAATTTTGACATTGTGCTTTTTACAATCTCAATAATAAAAACTCTTACCTGAGGTGAAAATAACTGTTTTCTGATCATGTCATTTTCATGTGACTTTTTAAAATTTCCCTACAATAATAACAGCTTCTAGAAAGAGCTACATATATTTCTACGTTTCAAAATGGAAAACGCATTTGTTTCGCCGTCTTTACCTCTCGGTGAAGTGACTTTGCAATCACCGACCGTGTTGGGGGAAAATGATACATACAATGAAATTCCATGGTGGGCTCATTGGATTTCGACCATCATATTATCGTTGACATTTATTGTTGGACTTCCACGTAAGAACGCAATACATTTGAAATTTTCTAACAATTACATACTAACGCATGTAATAGTGTGTAGGTAGTTTGATATCACAAATAGTTTAGTTCGTCTTTTTGCTTTCTTCTGCTTAATTGATTTTCATCAACTATCTTTCTTTTTCGTCATAAATCACAAAAATTGGCTTTAAGAAAATTCAAACTGAACATTTTGACGTTGCTCACGAAGGTTCATCAATTAAGGTTTGGTAAAGTCTCAAAAATATTTATCATTCTCAATAAGAGCAAAAACTCATAAGTAAAATCTTACAAATATACGCAATATCTTGGAGGTTTATGAGTCAACTCAGTCAACTGTTCTCTTAATTTCATATCAATAAGAGTTTGTGAATGTGAAGTGAACTACATATGTATTCATTAAATATAACTTTCGACTCGACGACGTAAGCTTTCAGTTAACCATGAAATGTTTGCAAAGAAAATTTCACATTCTGCCGGCATCTTTTTTTAAAACAAGTCAATGAGATTAGTATTTCAGTAAACAAAATTCCAAAATGTGGACAAAAATCTTCATTGGTCAAATTCCGAGTATATCAATATTTATATGTATATGTAATATATTGAATCGAGCAAAAAGAACTGCTGCGAGAGATATGACAATATTAACAAAAATCGAAGACTATACAAATTTGTACGACGACGAAATGCTTTGATTTGGCCAAGCAATTAAAAAATTGACTTATGTGCTACAAAACAAACCAATTCTTTTATAATTATGTAAACGGAAGACAAGACCACAAATTTCAAATTGCCAATGCATAACATAAGCAGATATAGTGGCCCCAGTACCACAGCAAAACCACATTTTAGTCGCGAGATCCCTCTGTCGATCAAGTGCCATAATAGATCAAAGACCACCTTTCCATCTTTTGCACCCCAGCTTACCTTGAATAGTATTTTTACTAAAAACAAAGACTAAATTGTATGAATGCTAGGGCTCGTTCAACCAATTTCTATTTTATTGTTTCAATGCACAACTTCATAGCACTACCTCATAAGTCAACCGCAAAGCAATAATGTGATATGTATTGAAATGTTTACCATTACTACTATATACCTTTGTCTGTAAACCATTGAAACACTTAGAGATGTTCTCCTCTTCTTCTAATTCTAATTGTACACACGTTTTCAGGGGTCAACACATTCAAGTTCAAAGTCAAAATATTTATCAAGACTTTTCGTGAAAGTTGCAGTAATTGAATATTTATAGCGTTTCCAAAATACCATTATGCCCTCCAAACGCACAGAAGTCATATTTCAACTATAATATTAATGGCGGTGGGAGACAACAACATTTCAGCAAACTACGAAATAAAACGATTGGGACTCATGTCGAACTTTCCCTAAGCATGTCATCTCTTTAAAAATGAAGAGAATGCCTGCCGCACAGCTCTCACCGAATCAAGGCACGTAACATTGCCAAATACAACCAGGAAACATGAGTCAATATGACGTTAGTAAAAACCAATTTTCTGGAAAAGATGGAGCCAATAGAAATTCGCCATTACATTGGATAAATTGTATTCATTCATGGTAATTGTATTGCCTCTGGTGACTCAATCACGTAAGAGTACAGAAAGGAAAGTAGCATGATTTCTGCCCAACTTTTTCTATTAAACTTGGCCGACGCTTTTATTTTCTGTCTTTATGCATACATATGTATGTACTTTCTCCTCGTGTGGCAAAAAGAGGCAAGTCCATAAAAGTATGTTACCACATCTTTGTTTCATTTTGCTTGGAACGCTTACAAGATACTTTGAATTTCATCATGGTGAAATCGGGATTTATTTCATGCTACGAGGTTTTGCTATTTTTTTATCTTTGGTTGTTGGAAAATGTTGCGATGAGTGAGCTTAGCTACTTTGCTCGCTTTCATTTCCATTTTATTCATGAAGGCACGTCAGAGTATGATATTGCCCTTTTGGATCTGAAATCCTAAAAGGCTCACTTCCTTCCTCATTTATTTCCTTTCCGTACTGAATTATAAGTTTCAATTGAACTTGACTTGAGCTTACATATTTTTGCAATTTGAATTACGACAAAATCTGCCTGTAGTACTGTTTTCGGAAAAACCTTCATGCAGAAAAACTAACGGTCACTTTATGAACAGAGCAAGTTTGGGTACGAACCAAAATTAAGTAATTTAAAAATTTTGTAACTGATCCGTAGTTTTCCGCAACATTTTCGTTGAAAAAATATTACGTAGTCACTTCTCATATTTCATCTTCCATGAAGAATTAGCTCGAATGGTACAGAAAATATGTAGGAGCAATATTCTGTAGGGAAGTCCATGTGTGACCATATGGACGCGTCTCAGGTTTAGGATTACCATCTAACGAGTTCGGTTGGGCTGGTTTCGATTTTTTTCCGTCACAAGAAGTATCATGATTATGAAAAGGAAATCAATCTAATGGCCAAGGTTATTACCAAGCGCAGCATAGGATAAGGAAGAAAGAGACATTATTATTATCCTTCAAGTTGCTTTGAATGATGGTGAAAACAGTTCTTGAAGATAATACTCACTTTATATTGTAGGCCTAAGACATGTCGATTTAACGAAGGTCTTCTTTTATGAAGTATTACCTACTTTATTACAAATGCTGTAATCGTTTCAACATCTCATGCACTGTTCAAAGACATTTTTACTATAATCATGATATGATGATAGACGATTTCATGTTACAGGCGAGACGGAAAACTAGTTCTAACAGGTTTCGTGATTTAAAGTAAAAGCACTTTTCCTTAAAAACGGAGCTTAATATGGAGTCACAAAAGTCAACCACAATTAATTTCAAATGAGCAGGAAGAACTTAGTGGCACGTTTGAATACAACAGTATATCTAATAGCGTTTCTTTTTTATGAGTGGGTGTTGATGTAGAATTTTTCTTGACAGAAAGGGAAAGCCGATTTTGCTTTGCCTGCCGAGAGAGAATATTGGAAAACGGCGTAATCGCTAATTTTGGGACTCACGTTTACAATGCTTTGCTTAGCTGGTGGAAAGGACATAATACACCAAATGCCAATGCAAACGCACATATCAGTTGGATATGTAGATGTTTTGTGCATGGTGTGGCACAAAGACTCCGTTCTTATGTCTGATAAATAGTAAATGTCCGTGTCCTTCGTAGCCAATATTTTTCTCAGCACGTTGCACGAGATTCACGTGCCTCCTTCAAGGCATCTGAAATGCAATACATCTCAAGTGAAAGTTCGATGAATGATCAAAAGAATTCTCAAAAGAAAAATAGAGCTAATTCGTTCAAACGTTCTTCAGAATCCACTAACCACTAAAATCGTTTTCTGCAATAAGCTTTACTCTTGATTCAAGAGTCTTGAATGAAAAAATGCTGATGACATCTTTATGACAAGCTTAAATTGTATCAATAAATGGTGCATGCTCTAACTTAGCATAAACGTATAGCCTTTTTGGCCTTTTAATATAAGAGATTATAAACGTTGTAACCTTTCCTCGAGGCCCGTGGAACATGTGCAAAAAAATTTCAGCATTGAGAATTTTCAATACATAAGATATAATTTATTTCTTGTCAGAATCATAAAATGGTATACAACATGCATTTCAACAGATTCAGCATTGAAGTTAAGGTTATTAGAAAACAGAGTTCAATAAAAGATTTTCATGGTTAAGAGTAAAATTGGAGTAATTTCGATTTTGAATGTTTTTTTTTGCTGGAATACACTATCAAAATTGTTTTAGCATACAGCAGTACAAGATTTTTTCATTTCAATTACTTAACTCAAAATGAAGATTGTTCCTTTTCTTTTCTACTTATTTAAAAAAATTACCTTTTCAATCAAGGTAAGATACGGTTTAATCAATCGTGCGATTGGAATTATTATTGTTTGCTCAAAATCTGCATGTTGCAAATTAACTAATGAAAAAGTTTACCCTATTTCAAACGAATATGCATGTACGTAAAGGTGATTTAGCTTTATGTGTTCCTCGGTTTTTTTTAAGAATGTTTTTTGCTGGAATGCACTATCGAAATTGTTTTAGCATACAGCAGTACAAGATTTTTTCATTTCAATTACTTAACTCAAAATGAAGATTGTTCCTTTTCTTTTCTACTTATTTCAAAAAAATACCTTTTCAATCAAGGTAAGGTACGATTTAATCAATCGTGCGATTGGAATTATTATTGTTTGCTCAAGATCTGCGTACAGTATTTTGACATCAAATTAACTAATGAAAAAGTTTACCCTATTTCAAACGAATATACATGTATGTAAAGGTGATTTAGCTTTATGTGTTCCTCGGTTTTTTTACATTTGTTAAAAAGCATCTCTGAATTGGCAAAGTAAAGTAATAAAAAAGTTGCATCACAATTTCAATACTAACCTTGCCTTGGGATTTCTTTGTTTTATTTTTAGTAAATGGAGCCACCGTACTGATATTCTGCCGAAGGAAGAAGCTGCGGCACTTGGTTAATTTCGTTCTTCTCCTTGACTGTCTTTCACATATTCTTCTTTGTCTTCTCTGCATTCCTCTTCATCTTCTCACAGGTAAGCAAAACCTCAACAAAAACATGTCGACTTCAATCATTGGTAGTAGAACGACAACTCTTTTTTCATTACGCAAAGAGAAAATTACGCAATTTACAATTCTATCATTCTAAACTATAGTGACAAGGGAATACATGACACTTACTAGGTTCAATTAAATAAATTATTTTTCAACTTTCCCCTTTTAACGTACTCGGTGAAAGTACATGAGAACTAGTTAAATTGGATAAAATTACATTTCCGAGAATTTTACAGGCTTTTAAATATTCAAATCCGACAATTTGGAATCTCCGTTTATACCCACTGACACATATTATGTATGATGTGTAAACTGCTAATAAATAATAAGCAATAAAAGCACCACTGAGTAGAACGATTAAACGCAAAACCTTTCATATCAGCAGCTATGTGCAAGATGTGCTCATTTGATGAAGGTTCATTTATATATCTTAAAGGTTTAAGTTAATGGATGTTGTCGTAGATCATGTTATCCAATCCATGGTTGAATATCCCTCGAATTAGGACTTAGCTAAGCCAGTAAATACCAAGAGTTATGTACGACCCACATGATGAGCTTAATTGAAAGCAGATAACAGCTGTATAATTTTCTTGAAATGAATTTATTCGAGTTATACTAAGTACATGTGTAGTGTACAAAAAAGCAGAGATGTCCTGATTTCACACAATATCATTAGGTCACGGTTTCGTCAGAAATCTAGATTTGCTATGAAATCATCATTACATACATACTTTTAGAAATCGGATTCAAAGAACTTTGGTATGTCCACAACTTCATGCTAACTGTCATATCATCGTCAAACTGGGCTCATGGCGTTTAGTTTCCCCACTAAGTTATGACATTATTATTTTTATTTTGCAGAATGGAGTGGCTCCTCGTCATCTCTTGCCAATTTCCCCTCCACTGGAGACTATGCAGGAATCACAAATTTACAACATGTCGTTGGAAACTTCGTGAATTTGTACAGTACATTCCTCACAGTTTCAATTGCCATTCTACGCTATAGGTAAATTGAAAACGTCTTAAAATGACTGTTATGAATATGCTTATTTAGTCGGAACATTCCCTGCAGTTTCAATTAAGCATTCTCATCAAATTTGCTTGACTCCTATTCAGGCGGCTATGCTGGAAGAAGAAGGACAAATTTTCCACTATCAACGCTCTAAAATGGTCTGTCT
>JAHZNI010001187.1:0-10240 GCA_027744415.1 Seira ritae
TTCCTCAAGTTCCTCATCCTCATCATTTAACTTCAATTTCTTCCTCGGAGTAGTTTTCTTACTGGAACTGGAACGCTTCACACTTTTCCTGGAAGAAACCTTCTTGAAGTTCCAAGCATTTCCAGAATTACTGTCTTCTTCCAAGTCGAAGTCTGGGTCAGGGTCGTCACCTGCACTAGGTTTTCTACCTCCACCTACGTCAATGCCTACTTCAGTGCTTACTATGTCTTCAAAGTCATCCTGGAAGTCGAAGTCAACTGTCCATGGGTAGGCATCTTCTTGATTTAGAAAAGTCGATGAGATGTCGTGCTCCACTAGTTCCAATTTTACATTGGTCTGGACCTGATCAATGTCGACATTGACGGCATCAAGATTAAAATGATGGATTTCAATATTTGAAGCCAGCTGAGAGGCCATCTTGTCACCTGTCTTGAATGAAGTAATGGCAATGGCAGGAGGAAGCGGAGTCCGTTTCTCTTTGCAATTTAAAAATACATAAATTAATTTAATTTAATTTTGTCCAAAATAAAGTACTAATTAAATTACTGAATGTCTGTTACTTACTCTGTTTAAATGTCCTTCGGCATTCTTCAAGAACCTCTCCAATCCCTGAATCTTTAGGCTTCTTTTTCCTTCCACGATTACTCCTTGGTATTTTTTCCGAACCACTTATCTTCTGCAGGATAACACCTTTCTTCCTCTCGAACTCCCTCGAGATTTCGTGCAGCCTCTCGTAGACTCTCCGTACTTCACTGATATCCTGTTCACAAGTCCTACACAGCCTTATCCAGTTCCCCGGATTTCCCCATTTTCTTAAAAAGCGTTCAAGTTGTTCAGGCATCAACTCATAAATATTCCTCAAGATGAAAATCACATTCAGTTGGAGTTGGAGTAGTCTTGCTGATGCACCAGTAGAGGACAAGTCCTCTTTGACGATACTTTCGGAATAAACATTTTTCGAGCAAATCGCACACTCCGATGATGCTGGGGATAATGGCTCCATTTTTATAAAATTAGAATCCATCACTGAGCTGATCACAGTCTATAGCCTTCTTGGTTCTTGGGCAGTATTAAATAATAAAAACACATTCGATATTCGACAATAATATTGGCACCAATGATACTTTTAATACTATATCTGGGATAGTTAATAATGGTTTCGAGTTTTTTAAAAATATCTTCACCTTCACATCACGAATATTATTTGTTCATTATATTGTAACTGTAACTTTCACCTCAAAAAATTGCCTTTAAAATTGTTTGGATAATCAGAACAGGATAATTAATTTTTATCTTAATGAAAGATTGAAGCTATTATGAATCAAATCAATAATTCAGGGAATGTATTTATCCTTGGATAAATTCATCGGACATGTTTATACATGTGTATTTTTACATGGAAAAATGGATAAAATGTAAACATTCGAGCCACATTTAAAAATGTACACAATAACCATGATGGATAAATTCATGCCTTGGATATTTACATGAAAAACATATTTTATCCATGTATAAATCCATGTAAGAGTTTATCCATAATCATTCACTGTCAATACCTCAAATTAATTTCATCCTTTATGTTCAATTGATTTGATTTAGTACACCTGTCGCCTTATCGATTGTATATTATTTGGTCACGCACAAGCTCAATTCTTAATCAGCTGTCTTACATGTCAGCTTAAGCTTTTCTGTTTTGACTTAGCTTTGGTTCTTCTGTTTTGCTTGTTTTTCTCTTTGCGGGGCTCGGGACCCGCAGCACAATCGAAATAGTGTTTTGCTTTGAGTGAGTTGCTCCTACTTGGCCTGTCAATTAAATTGTTCAAATTTTTTAAATAAACTTACCTTGCAGTGTTGCATTCCAGGTATTTTTTAATTCCGTTTGACTCCATAAACAAATATTATAATGTATATATGTATCTCAGTGAAGTTCGTTTATGATTGAAAACCAACTCAGTCAACTCCTTGAAGGACCCTAAAGCGTTAAAATTTTGAAATTTGTTTAACTTTTAAATTTCTCCCTTGATTTGATTTGATGTGCCGAAAGTCGAATACAGATCGAGTTTTGAAGTTTATTCTCCGCCGTAGAAGCTAAAAATTTAAATTGTGCATATTATTTGTATTTGTGCTACAAGATATTTGTTCTTATTTAAAAACAGTAAATTATTCATGGTCAAAACATTGTCGCTGTATGAGTGAGAACGTTGGTACTGAACTAAATTGAACCAGCTTAAAGGTAATACATAATTACATTAATTGGTAAGCTACAACTGCCAAAAATATCACTGTTTAACGAAATCTCCATTATTTTACTTTTTTGCGTTTAATTGCATCCATGTTTGTATAGTACATTTTGTAACGAGGAAGGCTAATATTTCCTAATTCTATTTTTTTTGCTGTTTTAGAGGTCACTATAGTCATGGTAGATGCAGAGGAACTGGCTTCACTCGTGTTATCCTCCGCATTCGCGGAAGATGACGAAGAAAATGAAGAGCCTCCACTCGACGTCGAGTTCAAGGTAAACCCTTTGACAGTAGTGAAAACTGAACGTGTCCAGATTGATGAGAGTGAAGAGGAGGAATCAGACCTTTTCCAAAGTTTTAATTCCAAAGAAGACAAGGACGACGAGGAAAGAAAAATAAGGGAGAAGAAGAAGACAGTGACCGTGAAAGTGAACTGTAGTAGAAGAAAGCGTCGAAAGAACTCTGAAGACGAAGAGGAATCCGATGAGTGGAGTCCTGAGAAATTGCAGAAGGCAAGATGGAGGAAACAGGCAGAGAAACGGAAACAAGCTACAGCTGCAAAACGAAGTTCCAGGCCTAAACCTAAAGAAAGAAGTGTTAATACCAGAGGGCGGAAGAGAGTTTTGGAGATGACGGAGGAAGAAAGGGAAGCAATGAAGGCAAAATGGAGGGAAGAAGCGAGATTGAGGAGGGAACGACAGCGTGAAGACAGGATGCCGGAGGAGCGGGAGGAACGTTTAAGGCTTCAAAGGGAACAGAAACGAGTACAAAGGGGCGGAAAATTGCAGAAGGCAAGATGGAGGAAACAGGCAGAGAAACGGAAACAAGCTACAGCTGCAAAACGAAGTTCCAGGCCTAAACCTAAAGAAGGAAGTGTTAATACCAGAGGGCGGAAGAGAGTTTCGGAAATGGCGGAGGAAGAAAGGGAAGCAATGAAGGTAAAATGGAGGGAAGAAGTGAGATTGAGGAGGGAACGACAGCGTGAAGACACGATGCCGGAGGAGCGGGAGGAACGTTTAAGGCTTCAAAGGGAACAGAAACGAGTACAAAGGGGCGGCAAACGCCAAACAAAGTTAGAGAGTGACTACAATGAAGACAAAGAGGCGCATAAAGACGTTGCTGAAGATGATAATAAACCCAAACCGCGTCGTACCACTTCTGGTGGCGGTGCTGGAGCTTCCAGACACAGGAAGAAAGTATCAGAAATGACTGAGGAGGAACGGGAGGTGAGGAAAGCAAAATGGAGGGAGGAGTCCCGCTTGAAACGGGAAAGACAGCGGCAGTCAATGACGCCAGAGGAGAGGGAGGAACAACGAAGGCGTCAGAGGGAACAAAAGCAGATGCGAAGGGCTGAGCAAAAGATCACTTCGCCTGGAGAGGATCTCGTAACTTCGGACGTGTCTCAAACAGAGGAAGAAAGAGATAGAGAAGCCCTGAAAGCGAAATGGAGAGAAGAAGCCAGAAGAAAACGTGAAAGGCAGAAGGCGTCAATGACGCCAGAGGAGAGGGAGGAATATCTTAGAAAGGAAAGAGAAAGGAGACGAATGTCCAGGGCCATGAAGAAGATAAGCGAAGAAAGTTCAATAACAACAAAGACGGAGGAAGAAAGGGCCCAACAGCGAATGAGCAACTACCTCCGCTACAGGGCCAACCTTGCCCGAAAGACTCCGGAGGAAATCGAAGAAATGAATAGGAAGAGGCGTGAGCGTGCTAGGGAAAGAGGGAGGAAATTAACGGAAGAGGAGAGGCTAAGAAGGTGCCAGAGAAGCCAGATGTATCGCTGGAACCTGGATAAGGATCGGAGGGAGCACTATCGCATGAAAGCGAGGGAGTACAGTCGACGGAGAAAGGAGAGATTGATGGCAGAGGGGAGACTCGATGAAATGAGGGAGCAGTGGAAAAGGGCGAATGAGAGGAGGAGGGAGAAGCTGAAGGCAAAGGGGGTCATCATAAAGAGAAGAAGAGCCGGGCCAACGTCAGGGCGTATGGGTATTGGAGGGAGAAAGGTAGTACGCGATGATGAAACTCCTGAGGAGAAAGCAGCGAGATTGAAGGAGCAGCGAAGGAAGAACGAAGAAAGGAGGAGACTAAAAAATAAATTAGCTATTCAGGAGATGCTAAATGAGGGGATGACAATGGAAGAGGTACATATATATAAAAGCTAAAAAGTATATCAAGCCTTATCTTGTCTTTAGGCAGCCTACGATAGCATTGTCTTTTATGATGAATACGCGGTCATAGAGGTCATTTTTGATTAACTTTTTAAGCAGTAAAGCTACCTTCTGTTTTCCTTCTGTCGTACGTTCCTTGTTTCTCCTTTTCTTTTTTTTCGTCTCTGTACAGAAAAAATTTTTCCGCTGAGATATTCTGACCCGTTCAAATTTCCTAAAAATTCTTTCCCCATTGGATTCCCCAGCTCGTGAAGGCGTGCAATCTTGATTTTCATCAAAATCGGATAAGCTGTTGGGAAGATATAAGGTCAAAGAGTGTGGCCGCTTTTTTCCATTTAAACTACAAGGGAAAATGTTTTTCGTTGTAATGATGAGCTGAAATGGTGGTCAGATCACGTAAAATGGGCAAAGTGGAAAATCTTTGATTCGGAAGGCTCCAATAAATTATTCCAATAAGTTGAAGTCAGAAAATAAAAAGAACACCGTACTGTGCTTAAATGGGAAAAGAGGTTTCAGTGAAATCACTGAAACCTACACTGTTGAGCGCTGATTTACTTTTTTGTAGTACTCATCAAGATCTACAACATATGTGAAAATTAAGCGACTCGGACTGAAGCCAAAAATTTCGCCATGTAACATTAAGCGCGCCATAGTGCGCGCTGTGTTGATTTTTCGGATTTGTGCTCATTACAACTATTGTTCAACTCCTTAAGATCTACAACATAATGAAATATTTAGGTGATTTCACTGAAGCCTCTTTTCCCATAAGCACAGTACGGTGTTCTTTTCAAATAAAAAAATACTTTACCAGCAAATAGCCCGACCTACGGATCCCGGAAACTTTCTAAAAAAATGTCATTGACTTGAAACTGGAATTGGTATCTCGAGGACGGTGAAAAATATTTTGACGCAATTTTTTAAATCGTTCCGTGCACTCCCCTGAACAATCTCAAGTACAAGCACCTGCAGCAGGGCCTAAAGATAAGATCTAAAAATTTAAAAATTGAATATCTCGAGAACGGAAGAAAATATTTCAGCGCAGTTTTTCAAAATTGTTCCTTGAGCTCCTCTTAACAATATCTAGTACTTAATATCAACAAAGTACCTGCAGCAAGACCTGAGGATAAGCACTAAAAATTTAAAAATATAATATCTTAGGGAAGGAATAAGATATTAGTTCCCAGATTATCCAGTTTAATCAACTTTGCTGCTTGGTTTCAACTCATAGGTTCATATTATTCTGTCAAGGTTTCATTTAAACCTTAATTTTAACCATATCCGGTCATGAATTAATTGTGTGTTTTTTTAAATTATTTGGTTGCCAGGTAAACCGCAAATTATACACCCCCGAACAACTTGAGCATCATCGCCTTCGCGCGCGCATCAACATGGCCAAAACTCGTTTAAAGAGACAACTTATGGCCCGTGGTGCGTCCCCAGAAGAAATTCAGGCTAAGTTAGAGGAGCTCGTCGCGAGTTACCAGTACCAGCCTCAGGCTTCAAGTTCCTCGAAGCCGTATAAACCGAAGACAAAGACCCTGGAATTCAAATTCTAATGCGCCTGAGGATCTGCAAGTGCTCTCTAAATTAAATTCATCATTACTATCATCACCGAAAAAGTGCAAAAGTAAAAGTTTTTCTGTCAATATCACCAATCCGAATGACATCACATCGCCATCACCCTCAGCCGCATCTAACAGTTCTTATGTGTCTGTTACGTCCCCACCGGAAACAAAACCAGTTCCTTGTCTCCCGCTGCAATTTTCTGTTCCTCTTCAAGATCAGTTTCCGTCCACAGCAACTTCAGTGCAATATCAAGCTTCAACTTCCGCCACGGTTATGCAGTATTCCAATCCAAATCAAATCCCCTCCTCATCTCAATTTCTACATGATCATCAACCTGCTCATTCTCAATCTCAGCCGTATTCCCTCCAGCAAAGTCATCGACACGATGAGTTATCCCAATTCAACTTTTGAGTTCCACCAACAACCTGGACCTGGAGCTGACTACTGTTCATCATACGACGACACAACTTCTCCCGCTCATATTATGTATTCCCCTCCTCCGTCCCCTGAACCATATATACAGCCTGTAAATAATTTTATTCTAAGTCAACGAATACGTCAGGGTCTTCCCAGAACTGATCTGGATAAGCCTTCAAAATCCCGGAGGACAAAAAATGGAGGTGCCCGTCCAAGAGGCCAACCTGCAGGTTCTCTTGTCAAGGACGCTATCCACAGTGCTATATGCGACGAATGTGGAAACTTCTACAGTCCCCGGAACCTGCGCCAGCATAAGAAAAAGTTCCACAATCCCCATTTCCAAAATGGGTGCTGTGCCCTCTGCGGGGAGAGCTTCACACAGGCTCGGTTTTTCCACAAGCACTATCAACAAGTCCACTGTCAAAAGCCTGATCCCCCTCCTGGAACTGTAGGAGATAATGGGAAAGTGTATGCATTTCAATGTGATGGTTGTGGGAGGGGATTCAGCAAGGAGAATAATATGAAGCAGCATTGGTACCACAAGCATGGGCCTGGCAGCCTCTCGCAAAACTTTCACCGATGTCATCTCTGTCCTGGAGAGGAGAAAGTCTTCAAGTTTAAGTCGACTCTGCATGATCACTTCAAGAGATGTCATCCGGACTACAATTTTGGAGAGTACAAGTGCGGTCGTTGTCCCCAGAATTTTGCGAAGGAGGCGGTCCTTCAGGAGCATTTAAAGGAAACGCATCCCGAAGCCTATTTTCCCTGCAAGTATTGCAAAAGTTTCTGGTACTCCCAACTAGGACTGAACTTTCACTACTCCAGAGCCTGTCTCAAGATTCCCCTGGAGGAAAGGCAAAGACTGAGGAATGAATTGGGGGATGATGAGAAGGTGGAGAGGTTACAGTTGAAATGTGAGTTCTGTGATAGAGTGTTGAGGCTTCAAAATCTCATGAGGCACTACTGGGAAATGCACAATGTGAGGGAGGAAAGGTTCGCTTGTGGAAAGTGTGATAAGACATTTAAAGTGAGGGAATATTTGGTTGCACATCTCGTGGACTATCACAATATGCAGAAGGATGACTGGCTGGAGGATGTGAGGAAACTGAATGTGGGGGATCGAAGTAAAGTGGAGGTGAAGAACAAGGAGGGAATTATGGGGAAAGCGCCGTATAATCCTTTCAGGAGTAAGGAGTATGAGGAAAAACTTAGGGCGAATGGAGGGAAACAGCCCCCTAGAAACACTAGAAAGGGGAGGAGTACTAAGGCTGCTGCTGCTCCTAAAGGGAAAAGAGGGAGAAAGGCGAAGAAGAAAGTCAGTTCAGAAGATGAGGATGAAGAAAGAGGCAAGAATGAAAGTGGGACAGAAGAAAGCCAAGGTTGTCATGGTCATCATGGTATGGGAGAGCTCAGCGGTGATGACGCCAAGAAAAATACTCCATCGAGATTGAGAGAAAGTTCTAGAAGAAGAGGTCTGCGTGGAGTCTGTGAAAGCAAAAGTGAGGATATAGTGATAGTGAAAGCGGAAGTGCAAAGTGATGATCATGAAAGCGATGCGGATGCATAAACCATTGAGCAAACAAGTCACTCTGTACTCTGTAATCAGAATAATCTGTGTGATGCTCAAATTTAATCTTTAATTACATCTTTTAATTATATATTAAAGAAAAGTACCTTCGGGCTGGAATTAATATTGAATTAAATTAGGTAACTTAATTTTTGATGGAAAATTATTTGTTTGAGAAACAGTCGTTTATTATTTCATTTCGTGAAAAATGTTTGTTTAACCTTTAAACATTTGAAAAGTTCGCGGATTACATACTTTGCGTTAGTTAGGTCAAGTCGATAATCCTTGTTTTTTGTTTGGTCGTTTCTTATCCTGGCGCCATTCTAAAGGAATTAAGACACTAAAGGCAGCCTAAAGACATTAAAAGAATTAAGGTTAGTATCGAGAGGGAACATTATCATATCGTTATCTCCATTTACTTGTTGTTTTCGTCCGTTTGGCAATAAAACTTTCCCCTCACAAACATAACCTTTTGAGATTTTTCGAATAACTACATCCAGCTCTGGCATAATTACATCAATCATTTTGCTCTTATTTTTTCATTTAATTCTCTCATATTAATTCTACCGAGCAGGCTTACGCAATTTAAAATTAATTACGTCGACGTCATGTCGCTCCGTCATAGAAGAGGAGAAAGCTAGCATAATGATAATTACTTAATACTATTTACTAAAATAAATAAATGCAAAATTATTTTGACGTTGACTTACATATTTATAATAAATAGGATAGCAAACAAGATTCAGCAATCAAAAGAAAATGGTTAAGCTCCTTTTTCCTCCTCCGCATTTCGATTTCGGAATCCCACATTTACACAATGGTCACAGTCACAGTAAAACCGGTCTCGGCATGCTCCCAAAAAATAGAGTCAACTCGTTTCTATTCCGTGTCGACCGCTTTAATTAGCCTAGGACAGCGACAACAGCAGCAGTCTCAACAAAAACTCCGGAAACCCTTCCCAGAAAAACATGAGGACTTGAAGCTCTACTGCACCGGTGCAGTATCCACCTGTTTTTCTCAATTCCGGCTCCTCTACCCATTCATCCTTAAATGGGACCAGCATGATCTCTTCACAAAATCATGCTCCCAAAAACGGTGGGCCTTCGTACTCTTCATTCTATTCGGCCTGACTACCAACAGCTCGAACCTCTTCACTCTCCTGCATGCCTCAAGGTTCCCCATCTCCGTCGTCATGTTCAATCTCGTCCTGTTCGTTATCCTGACGATGGTCGTTTCCGGCTGCTGTGTGATCCGACAGAACGCGGAAACAATTCCGCTTGCATTTTGGCGTCTGCAAAAGCTATTAAGGACCTTCCATCATTTAGGAATTCCTCCAAAGAAATATTCCAGGGGACCGAGTAATTGGAAGCTTGTGAGCTATTTCCTCCGGGCCACTGCTAGGACATTGTTCGTCTTCATCTGGATCGTGGGACCTTGCACGGTCCTCTATGAATTCGATCCGTATGTAAATGTTCTGAAGTATTTCATCCCAAACTGCTTCACGTTCCCCCGAAATCCAGAATGTGCGGTGTTGGAACATGCTGCTCTCATCGGAAGACTAGTCCTAGCTATTGCTGTCATCACTGAAGGTTGCCGTTCCTACGCCACCTCCGTATCAATGCTCTGCCTCTGGCTGGAAATGCAATCGAAGGCTCTGGAATATCTAAGGGGTATGATATCCCTCAGGGACTTCCCCAGTTTCTTCCGGAGTTATCATAAGCTCCAGCTTGTGATCAGGACATGGCAGAGTAGCCTCTCCTGTTGGATTCGAAACCTGATGTGTACGATTGCTGCTGCGATTGTTGCATGCAACGTGATTGGCATCAAGTATTCAAGAGAAATCCCGTTGGCCGTGTATTGGTTCATTCCATCTTGTGGCGTGATGAATTGGACTATCATTTTGCTGATATTTCCTTGCTTCATGCGCTGTCATGAAGAAACGTCAATGATGCTTTATGAAGTGAAAATTCTACTGAATCAGAAAAAGTTGAAACGGAGGGCTTTTGGAATGCACAGGAGGATTTTGCTATCGCTCAGGCCGATTTCACTCATGTTTGGGAATACATTTGTGCTTAGGAGAAGGACGAGAACACATTTTTATGAGACTATAGTTTTGAGGACGGTGGATGGATTGCTTCTTAATAGGCCCAAAAATCACTGATGTCACTTATGATGACTCACTTATGACTTATGATTCCACGTCACATTCGCAAAAAGCAACTTCTGCAAGTTTTCTGCAAAAAACGTGGAATACATGTCTGCAAAAGGCCGAAGTTCAA
>JAHZNI010001188.1:0-11797 GCA_027744415.1 Seira ritae
TTAATTACGAGCTTATCTCGGTCACTAAATATTCAATAAGTTTTCATGAAAAATGACTCATCTCATTCCAAGCATTGAATAAGTAATTTAAACTTAAACCATACTGCAATAACAAACGAGTTGTAAAGCCAAAATTCAATATTGCAAAATCAAAACAGTGGCTTCTATAAATGTGTCCCCACTGTTTTTAATCAATCAAATCTTCATTCGTTACGTAATGCCATTTGTTAAGCCCTTGAGCCCACACTGGTTACTGCTTTTATCTGGCTCAGTGTCTTTGTTTCGATAAGTAGATGTAAAATTGCAATGAATCGCCCTTTCCCAGCAAACAATACCTGAACAAATCTCGTTCCATGTAACTAATTAGTCCAAAATGGATAAGAACACACAGAAGGCAACCCATTTTTTGTATGAATTGGTGGGTGGAGCAGTTAGGTTGTTCCGAGAAAATAGCTTTTTCTTTTTGAACCACAAGCCAGCAAAAGACGTTTGGTATCTTAGATGAAGCCCAGAGTAAAACACAGTTTCAGTTGCATCAGAGTGGCTTGGCTGGCGGGGAATGATTTACTATTTCACTTAAAAGAAAGCAGCGTAGTATGTATAAGGCATGGTGTTTGTAAATAAAATATTTTGTAATACTTATGTCTGTCTATCCAACCCGGCGGAAATGGTCAGCATAAAAAACCAATGATCCATTCTGTATGGCGCATCCCTTTGTTTTTTTCTAGATACCTTTCCTTTTGATAGATATTACCGCAAAGGTAAAAAAGGTATGGATAGCGGAGCAGGTAAAGACTCTTTCAGGAGCTTCTCAGATCCCAGGGGTTCTCGTAAACAGGCTATTCTTAGCACCAAAAATTGCTGTTGAAACAATAGCTTATTTGCCGAGGTAAAAAAGTAGCCCATATAACGACATAATCTGTGTTTTTGCGGCGACTCTCTGTGTAAATGCGCTGTAGAGCTTTTCGCCTGTTGGCTTCACTGCGATCACGGTGGAGCCGAATGTCTGCAGTGGAGGATTTATGATTAGGAAACTGTCATTCGGAACGATTATTTCAGATGTGGATTGTATCTTTGGGAAATATACATGCTGAAATACCCTCCTCCTTTCTCATTTCATCTTCTTTAGATTTATCCAACAACTAATTGCAAATATGTAGTAAAAAGGAGACTCGAGCTAGTTAACTATCTTGTATAATACTTTTTTTCTTTGAATCTGGTACGATGCCGGCTTTTCACAAGGCTTCATCAGGATCAGGATGAGGCTTGCTTTTAAAAATATTTTTTATTGATTAGTTATTTATCAATCATGAATAAAAAATATTTTGTGCATGTAAATTAGAATGCATCATTAATGAAGGCAATAAAAAAGTAGGAGTAGTAGAATTCAAGTCATTGCCACTGCTACTATATCATGTACTGGTAAGAATTTTATGATCCGTATTGAATCAAGGAACCAAGAAGGCAAAGCAGTATACAAATCATTATTTCAGCTGAACTGATACAAGACATTTCAAAGCTGTGAGAATGTTTAATGAGTCATTTTAAAATGCTAACGGTCTCATTGAAAATATGCTATGCGGAAAGGAGAAAGTGGAATAATGGTGTTCATTCGGGAGAGTATCAAAAAGGAATGAATAAAGCTGCATAGGGAAATAATAATGGATAAAAGTCACAATTAGCGAAATTTACCTACTGTTGAGCTGGGCTCATGAATCTCCATCACATTTAATAACAATGAGAGTGGATAATTGCGGCTATGTAACAACTACTTTGTCTATTGTGCAATGGAAAGAAATTGTGTACTTTTTTCATAAAACTCAAATTTTTCAAACACGCACAAGACATTTTATAGGGTCGAGTCGAGTCGGGCCGGATCAAAAAAAAAAAGCTGAGGAAAAAAGAGAAGTACAAGAAAGGTAATGTAAAGAATAACAATAACAATGCAAACATTTCTACTACCCAACTTAATTGTAAATGACGAATAAAAAGCAAGTAATATAAAAAGAAGTTTAAAAGCGGTCAGCTGTATCCCATTTCCATTGTCTGCATTTTAGATGCGCTCCTTATGTCATGAGGAGTTTAAAAGTTTGGGAGAGAGAGAGGAGATGAATTGTAATGTTTGTACGGGAACGTAATGTTGCGTAAAGAGAAGTTTTGTGGCCGTCCGTCGTCATCCTCTCGTCACTACAGATATGAACTGGATGATCACAATTCACTACCAATATATATCTACTAGAAATCTACTTCTTTCTTTACGAGTAAGCGTAAAGAGAGTAAAAATCAGGAAGAAATTGTTTGGAAGAATATGAGGGAAAAGTAGGCGTGGTTGAGGCTTCAAGGGACAAGAGTAGAGAAAGAAAAGTCAAGAAATTTTCTCAGAAAATAAATGCTTCCATGCGATAGGTACGACGGTACGGTCGGGTCGTTTTTCGCTCTCCCTCATCATCATCATCGCCATCACTCTCGCCGTCATCATCATCATCATATCTTTTTCTGCTTACTTCGGTTCGGTCGATCAGTTCAGTCTCAGTCGGTCTGAGTTTCCTTGTGTCTTCCACTGAAGCTGTGATGATCTTAACGGAAAATCTCTTTGATTTTCCCATCTCAATATTGTTCATCACGATCACGAGCTGTTGGAAAGATGAAGAGCAATAATCAGCCTTATGTTTTCTGGATTCTTTGGAATACAGATGGGAGACCCTGGTACACACATGAAATTCAACGGAAAGTAGATCTGAATCTGACTTTATCAATTCTGCTTGATGGAATATTTAAATTAGACGAGGCGTCAATATGACATTCGCAAAAATACGAATTTTACAGTTCTAAAAGATTCTGAAATGAGATGAGGGAATTGGAAGATTTTGTCATATTGATTTTTGTATCTATCCGAATTTTAATGTGAAACGCTAATATACTCACTTTTGCGTTATCAAGTTGTTGTAAGCTGTTCCATGTCCCTTGTGAACTTCCTGATCATGATTCATGATGCTTCTTATTCTTATGGCCACTTTATTTTATACCTTAACAATGTGAACTTTAATTGTATTTCATTGTCGGACAAGTTGACTTTTACAAACAGTATGAAGCAGTAAGTAGATGCTTGCTTGTTAAAGGGATTTATTGACGATCGAAGACTTCGAAGATTTTGCTCTTTTGAATTCTCAGACTTCATTCAACAAGGACAAAAAGGGCTCTAATTTTCGAATGAGATTTAATCTCTGGGAAGGTGTTGATTTTAGTTTTGCCAATTGTATTTCATCGTTGAAAAAGAGAGTTGATGATGCCTTTCAAGTCGTCGTAAGAATATAAAAAGTTGAATTTAATACCACCTTAAAGCTTTTAGCAGACAAATTAGCCACGCTTTTAAAGTGTTTAGTCGCAAACAGCGGCTTTCATCTCTCAACTCACAATAAGTCAAACAGGAGACGCATTGATTTTATAAAGAGATTAGGAATAAACCAAATTGAAAACTCTTTTGTTGAATCGACCATCATCTCATCGACATTTCATGCTTCAATGGAGCAATGAGAATCTGATTTCAAAAGGGTTATTTAGTGTCACTATCAACAAGTTTAATCTTCTAGAACGAATGCTTTAAGATTGGAATAAAAGATGCATTTTCGAATTATTTATTCTCTGTGAAAGATTTCAGTTTCTTTATTTTTTTTGTGGGAAATCAAGCTCCATTATTCCCGACTTCATACAACTTCTTAGCAAACATTCGGCTTCATTTGATCGCTTTCAAAACCTTAGCATCACTTCAAAACTTGAAATTTTACAGATCGCTTCCGGTAACTTTAGGTCCATTACATGATCTTAAAATCTCACACCTACATGTTTTGTTACAAAGAAAATTGTCACATGCGACTTGAAATTTTATTTTTCCAGTCTTTGGTAAAAAAGGGGGCATGCCGAAACTTTTTCTGTACAAAGAACACGTGCATTGCATACCTATTTCAATTCATGCATAATATCCTATTCATGCTCGAGTCCGGAAGTTAGTCAATTTTTTTGTGCGCCTTAACATAAAGTCATAGGTACTCCTCTCCTATTGCTCTGCTAACAATTATTGCATGTTCTTATACAATAGCTTCAATTGAAATGAAATCGAAACCGCTGGACCAATGGCTTTAAAAAGCAAGCTGGAACTGGAAGGAAAATTCTTTTTAGATTTAGGAAGGCAAAGTATCAATTCAATCAAAGAAGCCGAAAAAGATGCCGATTTTCCCTATGTAATAGAATATTTTCATTTACTTACCTGTGGCAGAGGCCGGCGCTACAAAATCAGAGTCAACCGACTGATTTTGGCTGGACAAGTACGGAGTACAGCTTCTCAGATGAAATAGAATTAATTAGGTAGGTTATGATACTACTGATTACTGAATATATGTATGTATTTATAGTTAAGTTTTATGTGCTAAATAACTAATTTATATCGTTCCATTCATGATGCATTCCAGCTTCATTATATTTTACACTCCAGTAGGGTAAGTAAAGCAACTGTCTGTGACATCGTGTCATTTGGGCATTCCGTTTGGCTAAGCATTTGGAATGTTGCTTTACAGTTAAACTGCGAGCGAATACTCATTGTAAACCGCCCGCCCCACCCAAGCCCAATATCATTTTAAATTTTAACGATTGAAATGATTCTGACTCCCTTGCTTATGCCTGCATACAATAGATTTTTGTGCCCTTTTCATAATACAAAACTCGATTCGAATCTCACATTTTTTATTTGTAGAGTAACTCCCTTTTTATTATTCGCAATTGCAATGAACATAGTTTTCACTTTGATCCTCAGTCCTCCTCACTCCCTGTATGCTTTTATTGAGCAAAGCAACTTTTAAACAAGGAATATTATGGGACATATGGGCATGCGTTTTGTATTTATTGTGACAATAAAGAAGAAATTCTAGGTCTAGGTTTGTCAACGCCTTCTTCTTTTCAAAATTATGTCGAGATTTAGAAAGGTTCAGCAATGAATAACAAATGCCTGTACAATATTGGATTGGATGCTTAAAAAATAATATAAAATAAAAGTATGTCTTTCCTTTTCATGCATACCTTGTTTTACGATATTATTCAATTAAATACATAGAATGATTAGAGAATGTGAATTAAAATATTTTATAGACGTATTGTATGTAAAATTAAAATTAAAAAAAAACAAGCTATTGATGTAAATATGTAGCCAGATAGCCTATATAGCAAGTTAATTTTATAACACCTCAGAACTATTTTAAACTCAATTACTTTCCCAATTAAGTACTTGTTTCATATTGACCCAGGCATGAGAAAGTACGGAGTCAAAAGGATAGGAAAATGGATAGTCTGCTGTGACTTGACTTGACTGCTTTCAGTGCTTTCCACAAACGAGTTCAGAGAAGGGAAAGAAAGCCTAAAAGCAGAGATGGAGATGCGCTTTGCTTTTCAGAACCCCCTTCGCCATCTCCCATGAACTTGACCAACTTCTAAAGCAACACAACTAATCTAATGTTTCTCAGATGTTCAACTTTAAGATAACTTCCCGGTTTCTCCAAAACCATCTGCTATGCATGAGCATGACAAAAATATTTATTATTAGGCTTTTGTTTTAAGTACTTACGTAATTTGACAGCCGGTGTTAATTAGTGATACAAAATTAATTAGGGAGTTCAAATTTAACTACAACATTTTTACTATCATCGATTTATCTTCCAACTATCATCGTCCGTAAACATGCCACCGAAGAAGGAGCAGCCTCAGGAAAGAGTCGTTCTTCTGGGTCGTGTCGGAACGAATTTGAAAGTCGGCATCGTTGGACTGCCAAATGTGGGGAAGTCAACTTTCTTCAACGTGATTACGAAAAGTGCCATTCCGGCTGAAAACTTTCCGTTTTGCACCATTGATCCTAATGAAAATAAGTTTCTATTCTATTATAATGTCGTGTCCATTATTGCTTAATTTTTTCCTTGTATTTATAAGTTTCTGGTTGTCGATAATTGAAGGTTCCAAAGCTAATTTGCACCTATTTTTTGTTTACGTAGGGTCGCCGTTCCCGATGAAAGGTTTACCTTCCTCTGCGATTATCACAAGCCAGCAAGGTACTGCGGATTTTTTGCACAAGTTTTGAATTACCTTAAAACATGATAAAAATTTTATTTTCCACTGTATTACAGCAAAGTTCCGGCCTTCCTGAATATAACCGATATTGCCGGTTTAGTCAAGGGAGCTGCACAGGGCCAAGGGCTGGGAAATGCTTTCCTATCACACATTAAAGCTTGTGATGCAATTTTTCATGTCACTCGTAAGTAAATAAATTACTTTAATAGAGATCTTGAACTTCTCCTTGATTGAGAGCACGCCACTCATACTTCCACTTTCTATTTCAGGTGCCTTTGAAGATGATGATATCATTCACGTCGACGGTGACATAAATCCTGTGCGGGATCTCGATACGATTAGTGAAGAACTCAGATTAAAGGACGAAGAGTATTTGATGACCAACTTGGAAAAGCTAGAACGAAACGTTTTACGTGGAGGGGATAAAAAAGCGAAGCCAGAATATGTGAGCAAATAATTTAAAATGACTGGATATTCGGAGGATAATGATATGATGATGCATTGACTTATGACTGTGGAACTCCACGTACTATCTCTTTCATTCTTGCAGGATGCACTGTGCAAGGTTAAAACTCACTTGGTGGATGAAAAGAAGCAAATTCGTATGTGTGATTGGAGCGCTGCGGAAGTAAGCTTAGCTCACTAAACATCGGTACAAGCAATTCAGTGTCATCTATCATTAAACCAAAATTACACAATTTTACCTCTTTGCAGATTGAAGTTTTGAATAAACACCTTTTCATCACTGCTAAGCCAATTATTTACCTCGTGAATCTTTCAGAAAAGGACTACATTAGGAAGAAAAACAAATGGTTCGTTAATCATTATATCTGCACTGCACATATTTTCATGTTTCATACTAGTGCAAAGATTAATTGCGTATGTTAAAAATGTACAGGCTTTTAAAAATTAAGGAGTGGATTGATAAGAACGATCCCGGAGCCATGCTAATTCCCTTCTCTGGAGCTTTAGAGGCTAAGCTCGTAGACATGCCAGACGATGAGCGTGCTGCTTACCTTAAGGAAATTGGGGCTCAAGGGTAATATTTTTTTATTTAATGTAACTAATGAAAATGTGTATCAACTAGTTTTATTGAAATCCGCAGAAAAATGCAAATTCAAATTGTTGTCTATCTTTCTTAGGGCACTAGACAAAATTATCGTTCAAGGCTATAAAGCTTTGCAGTTGCAATATTTCTTCACTGCTGGACCAGATGAGGTAATAATACATATAAACATAAACTTCAACAGTTTGTGTTCCTTGCGTTGTATTATTTGTTAAGTTTGTCTAACATGATTGTTTCAATTGTTATTCAAAGGTCAAAGCTTGGACCATTCAGGTAAGTCAAGTGCCAAGTCTTACTTATTATATTTATTAGTAGCAATAGCAAGTAGATAGAATTAAGTTGCATGCATTATTTCGTTTAAATATTCGATTCCAGAAAGGAACCAAGGCTCCACAAGCAGCTGGAAAAATTCATACGGATTTCGAGAAAGGGTTTATTATGGCTGAAGTAATGAAATTCGATGATTTCAAAGAAGAAGGCTCTGAAGCCGCATGCAAAGTAAGTATTTAAAAGTAATCTTTACTCAAAGTACATAGAAACTGATAACTTTGGACTGTGACAGGCTGCCGGAAAATACCGCCAACAAGGAAGAAATTACGTGGTCGAAGACGGTGACATTATATTCTTCAAATTCAATGCTGGAGCTGGCTTAGCAGCCACGAAAAAGAAGTAATAAAATAAAATACAAATCATCTATGCACATCCCGCACTGGAAATACGTTTGTTTAAGTTTAAACTCTCCAATATTTTTTGCATGTTACATATTCAAATTAGAGGCGTAAACGTAAAGTTTTCTTTAAATTGAAAGTGATTAATCTAATTTGCTAATTTTATCACAACATTCACCTTTTAAAAGTTTCTAAACTTCCTAATTAATTGTGTTTGAAACATTGTTTTAAAATGCAGCCTATTGTTTGTTGTTCAATATATGGCAAAAAATAAAGCGTTTTATACTTCCAGTTCCAATCCAAGTTCAGGTAGTGTCGTTACATAATTTATTCAAGCACTTATCATCGGAATCTGGTTATAATCGTTATCTGTGTTTAAAAGTGAGATACTAATCGATGACTTTGACTTTGACACAGCAAACATATCACTATCACATCAAAAAGTGCGTTGAAATTAACTTCCCATGTGGCGAGTTTCAATATATGTAATTTAGAATCCCATTCCATCCTTTCTTTCATAACTACAATTTGACTTGGATAATAAATGCAAGGGATAATTTCAAGTGTTGGTGCTGCATCTCTGTAATGATTTTCAATTTTTACATAGCTTAAATTTCTGCTTCTACCGGATAAATCAAATACAAAGAGTAAGAAAAGAAATTAAAATCATGACGATAACTCTAAAAGGTCCATCGCCAATTCCTAAATTCCACCACGCAGCTGTAAATGGGAGAACACATGACCATAACATTTTAAAGACCTTACTAGCTTGAAAATCTGAACAATAAACAAAACACCGATTTCAAAGTAACAAATAAAGGCAAATTACCTCCTTTCCGGTTAGAGTCTGCAAACATAATAGAACAAAAACAAATAAGAGAAACTTTAATAACAAACAAGCAATTCGGCCAACAACCAATGTCGCATGGATAAGTTAGTTGTAATGTACTCTGTACTGTACACATTGTTAATCTACTGCGACATTATTATTGTATGGGCTTACTTTCACTTTGATAAGCATCTTGTCGAAATGAGATACTACGACGAAAATCCGTACAAAAGATGCTACCGACTGGATGATCCGACAGTCAAACACCTCACTTGCTGAATAAAAGGAATAATATAAAATGAATTACAATAATTTTTCAATATTTAAAAACAGAAAGAGAAAGCCGTAATTAATTGAGAAGAACTGATTTTTACCTTAGTCGTGACTATTTTCTCCTAAGTTCACCAGAAAATAACTATAGAGCGGGATGTGATTTGATCAATTTACTGATGATGGTCAGTTGATTGATGGATTCAAAAATCTCAGCTTTATTGATATCTTCTCTATCACTCAACCCCAAGGTCAAAGTCAAGGATAATTGATAAAAATTTTTGATTTTTCAATTGAAGTTTCACAGAAAATTTTGAATGTCTCCAAGAAATCAAAAAGTATGATGCAAGGATTGACAAATAATATTAAATGACTCGCCACTTTAGACTCAGACGAGATTATAATCCTGTGATTCTGATTCGATTTCCAAGAAAGTAAATCGGAAATGGTCAGTCACTTGAAAGAACTTGTTTGTTTACCGACCTTTCTTCCTTCCCGGTAAAGTTGAAAGAAAGTGTGGGGCAATGTAAGAGCACAGCGGAACGTCATTTACACAATTGACGCTTTGCCATTCTTGGCTCTCTCATCTCGTCGACTCATTTCTGCCAGCATAGCATTAACACAGCAATTTTATTTCATGAAACTATTTTTTAAATTAGATTATTATTTGTGCAATTTAATTATGAAAATTGAAACGAATTACGAACGAAACGTGTATAGTCAATGTTTATCATATACCACATAAGGGAATGACCTGGGTCAACTGTGACCAAGTAAGATTAGTCTAGTCACGTTAGTCATATCATATTTTTGTTGCTGACCAAATAAATAGGTATCAGTCATTTTCCACGCGATTTTACCTCCAATGTATTGTCCAGAAAGTATGGAAGTTTTGGATCGGTGGAAGAAGCTTGCTTTTATACTTTCATATCAATATCATATTAATGCGATCATACAAAAGAAAGATACAATGACATTGTAATATTATTTTGATTACTACTCATGCATACAAACGATGATTTTTTAATAGCGTACCAGCGAGGCGAGTGTGGCACTGGCACTCCTCATGAACCTACAATACAATGCATGCATCATGCATTCATATTTTGATTCTACAACACCCATTGTTACTTGAATTGTTGACTCATTGCATTCTCATTCCAATCGCCAAGAAGAACGGAGAATGTTCATTTTTCACCTCTCTGTCAAGTAAAAAAGGCTCTGTGGTTTTCAACGTGATACTGGATGGAGATGAAATGCCAATTGTATATTCACGATTGTGGGAAGTAGGAAAGATGAAAGATGGACAAATACCTGTGCGTGTGATAGTGATGATGATGATGTGATTCAGAGACGAGAAAACCCTTGGCTTTCGTTTCATTAGAGGAAACTTTAGCTAAAATGCTATGTTAACGTAACCCATTGTGCCTCAGAGTGTTAGTCATTTGAATTGTATGTGAATGATGATAGCTTTGCATTGCATTCGCTGTTCATAGAAAAACCGGATTCATGCAGAACAGAACATGGGGGAGATCCCCTGACTTTTTTATTCCTTTTCTAGGTGCTTACATCATGTTCATTTCTCTCTCCCTCTGGATAATGTAACAACAATGGCAATGGCTGAGCAGGAGAATACTATGTTTGCGTTTAGGTACGTTTTTACGTTGCAACCGTCATCGGCATCCCATGTAGCATGTCTATCTATCCAGACAATGTTATTTTTCATATGAAAGAAATGCGAGGTACGAGTCTGAGCTAAGGGAAGTCAGTCAGGACAGCGTAGAGGAAACTTGGTAAAAGCAGTTGTTTTCACACAGCTTCCCTCCGACTTTTCGGAGTTTTTCTTAGACTCCGATCCGATTCTCCAGGTTTTCCGCTTCCATAATATACAGAATTCTCGTATATTTCATCTTCCATAAAGTTCTCCTCTTTCCTTGCTCCAGTGAACAGTCGGCGTTTTGCTGTAGTGTTGATCAAGCGATCTGTTTTTGACGTTTTCGTGTTTGGTTGACGTGGTTCAGTGAAAAAATAACATGTTAGAAGTTAGAATTTTGGAAGAGATTCACAATGACAATACAATTTCGAAAGTAAACAAAAGCCGATAAGGAAATATGAAAGCACTAGAATTGACAGTTGACATTTGTTAACCAATCATGACTATTTGTTGTATCACACAAGTGTTATGTGTTACCTAATTAAAATTATCAAGGAATAAATAACTTGATTTCTACCATTTGTGAAACAACAAAGGACATTAAAATTAGCTACTAACTTTGGTCATTTGAACAAAGGTTGATGAAATTATTGTGTCAATTTTGTCAAAAGTACCTAGTAATATGGCTTAGGTTGATCAAGTTCGTGTAACGGAAGTTGGTCATGTCTATAGATCGAAATCACTGATCTCATTTAGGAAGCCAACTGTGCAAGAACAAAGACGTCGCTGCTAAGGTCATTAGATTTGGTAAGCTAAGATAAATTCCTTCTTTTAAGTTCTTGCATCAAACATTTAAGCCTAGTTGCGAAGTCTTCCAGGACTCTAAACAGTGAAATGGGATAAAGCTTGGATCTAATAGCTTTCTAAGCTTTTAACTTTTTAAGGGAAAAATTCATTGAATGATTGATTATAAAGAATTCCTTCATGCATACAGTTTAGCTCGCCAAAGCATCAAGTTACGTTCTGATTCTTAAAAAATTCAAGCGGTGAGTTGCGGTTTAAATTCATGGAACATCTCAAGACTTACGGAAGAAAGGAAGCAATCTTGCGGAAAGTGAAATGAGAAAAGAAAAACTTCCAGCACTTCATGTGGAACAATTTATATTCTTTCCAAGCAAGCGAGCGGATTTTCTGTATTATCT
>JAHZNI010001189.1:0-14394 GCA_027744415.1 Seira ritae
GGTTTTTTTGTTGAAAAGTGTGTTTGCTTATAAAAATGTTATGTTCTGTTGTGTACTTTTACATGCATCGTTGCATATGTACACATATCCATCCTAACTATTGTACATAAGGTGGAGTTTGAATGAATGAACAACTACCTACATATATACATACATATGTTTATGCATTTTTTATTGTGAAAGTATTCAAGTGTGGAATGAATGGATTGTAGCAGCAGCGACTAACAACGTCACTCTTTCAAGATCTCATGATGCATTCATGGCATTACTACAACTGCCCCATCGCTCAAGAGAACGGAGACAACCTTTTTGAACCGGGAATATGTTTTCAGATATTAATATAATGACCAACAGGAATACAAAAGGCTTTTACCCACTGCTCCTTTTTATTACGGCGTTAGTAGATGATATGATGACGATGACGACAAACGTGGCAGGGCATTGGCGTTGCGAGGGGGATCGCTTGACAAGCAGGCCGAGGGGTTTCCAACTTGTCAAACTTTAATGGCTATTCCATTTCTCCCATTTTACCCCAATTTTTGCGTTATACCTACTACATACATGTCATACGACAATACGTAAGTATGATACTGCAACTGCAGACTGTTGTTCGGCGCGGTACATAAGTTGTTGGTTGTGGAGGACTCTTAAATGATGTAAAGTCTTTGGTGACGGTAATGCCACGCTCATTCTACCCGTCACAGTTTTTGGTCATGGTGTGCCGGATGTGAGACGCACATCGCCAAGTTGAGTTATGATGGGTTAAGCTGTGTTATTTCCGAGACAGTGGTGGTGGTGGTCTAAAGAATATTTTTGATGAGTCCGAATAAATGGGGGTTTTTGTTTTATTTTTGACCTTCGTGTCGGATTTTTGGTAGGTTACCTACCTAGCGACCAGTTTTAGCTGGGAATTTGATGCTTTCCTTGCACATTCAGTCTCCTTAACTAAGAAGAACACATCATGCTATGAGATGCATAGTCAAATTAGATATTAGATAGATATATTAGATACCTAGAATTAGAATAATGTTTTTGAGCACCATCCAACAAAAATAATTTTATGCAAATATCAACGATTACATTTACTCTATATTCTAAAACCGACTAGGCATTAAATTGTATAATTTGGTTTCTAAAACATTTTATGAATAATATTTTATGTCAAAACTGTCGCTGTCTTTCAAGAACTAGCTCGTGCTCAATCAAAGTAATTATTCTAATGCTCGCTCAAAGAAATATTATCTCTAAAATGTTCAGCAAACCCAAAACAGCTTTTCTGCAATTGTCATATCAAAGAAATGATGATGATGGTACTCGAAACGAAGTAGAAGATTTTAAAATTACTTGTATTAGTGGATCTAGTCTTACTTGGTCTAACGGAATTAATGGGAAGAAATAAAAATGTCAATGTCCCTTGAAAAAATAACAGAAACGGCAATTTTAACAAGGATGATATTTTTTGCGGTAAGCTGTGTTTACACGTTGGCTGCAATCTGCAATCATCATCAGAAGCATTACAATATGCGTTATTATGATGACTGTAACAAATTTGATGTGATACTCTTCTCATGCAGATGGATGCAATTGTTCTGTCATCATTATCAAAAGAGATGTTCCACTCCTTTCCCTCAATAGAATGTCTTGCTCTACATCTGACTACTTTGGCTCTAGTATCCGCATTTTTCTCTTCTTTCACATGTCCTTAGGGAATTTTCTCCTCGAAGATAACTTCATTGCTGATCATCATCATTTATTACGGAGGCGGTTTCGACAATTTTCAGAAAAAAATCTTTACACGAAACGAAAGCCATGTTCATCATTTTGAATTACTGACTGACACGCATTGCAATTGCATGCCTGCCTCGAAGATACCAAGGTAGAGTTTAAGGTCATCCGTATTATCATTATTGCCTATGTCGCGTTGTTTGATGAATAGGCGCATAATAAATAACATGTAATTAGCCATTCTGAATAATTGTATTGCATCTCATCTCAGTCGTGTCTGTGGCACTACTGTCATACTCGAACCATTAAATTGTAAATCGTAAAATGACTGGTAGCTAGAGGTGTACATTTGACAATGGGTCTTACCTTACAATGCAGTGCATTGTTGAATGTAATTATGAGACGAGAAATGAAAAATAGAGAGCTTCTCCTCCTCCCTCACATCAAAAAAGGAAAAAAGGCTTTGAAAGCTAATTGTTTTTTTCTTTTTACCCGAACGATTTAATTATTGTAGCTGGTACATGAGAATGAATCGAAGAACAGTAAAAGGCAAATAGCCTTTTGTTTTCCAAACCTGCTATTCATAATAAATTCTCGAACATGAACATAATGTAACATAACCAATTTTGCTTCGTCTTGAGAAACTGTAAAGGAATTGCATTGAATTGTGTAATGCTATATCTGTAAATGCACACACCACAAATATTCGTGATTCTAGATTGCGTTATTTTCTGAATGATCATTCAGGAGTCAGTGTAGTGTTAAGAGGCATGCTTTTCTGCGTGAATTGTGAATGTCTACCTGTTTACATGCGTTTGTGGGAAACTCGCTTCTACGAACCAAAAATAAAAATGGGCTTACACAGGAAGCTGACGAACACGACGCTACAACTCCGAGCAGAGTATAATGACCAGCCGCTTCTGCATTTCCCATGGGATGAGTTTTTGCTGCTCGACTGCGGCTTTAGAAAAATTTAAAGGGCAGATAAGAACCGAGCTGTGTAGTAAGAGTCAGCCTTAAACCAGCCGCGTGA
This sequence comes from Seira ritae, assembly GCA_027744415.1. Classification (NCBI taxonomy): domain Eukaryota; kingdom Metazoa; phylum Arthropoda; class Collembola; order Entomobryomorpha; family Entomobryidae; genus Seira; species Seira ritae. The sequence continues at coordinate 2,759 of JAHZNI010001189.1, forward strand.
CTTCGACTTTGAGATTCTAACATTTCCTCGGTGCTAACACAAGCCGACCTGCATACTTTAAAACATGTACCATGTACTAGCGACGGTAGTCACCCAGGTAGAATTCTTTTACCTGCGCGGGATAGCTTATGTATGGCGTCCCTCCTGCCCTTGAACTTCATACCACGGTAGTACAAAAATGTTTGTCGCCTTGCAATTATTTCATATAAGAAAAATCTCAGATGACTAATATGATGATTATATGATGACTTAATTTCTGGAATATGTAAAATAGATAATTTTCACATTGTCTGTTATTGCATATCTGTCCCGGAACAAGGCTACACTCGTGATTCTTGCATTCATTTCTTACAATTATGATTTGACCTATCAAAACTCAGAATATTGAAATGAGGATGCATATGCCTTTTTGAAATGTACTTTGTCTTAGATGTAGAAAAAAATCACATTGTCTCAAAGAACCACATTAGTGGCAAAGAAAAATCGACACTAATGCTACACAGGTTAGTACGTTTTGTCATAATCTTTCAAAATTAGACTTCTGTTAGACATTTCACACCTTACTTACATTGAAATTCTGATGAACGAACTAGTCATGGGACAAAGTGAAATTGGCCTTTCGCCGCTCCTTTTACTTTTTCACCACATTTTCATGGGATTCGATTATCATCTCGATAAAGTGCAATCACTAATCCTTTTCCATGTCTAATTCTGTCTTGCAATGTCTGGTAATGTTACATTTAACTAATCTTTTAATGGCAAGTCTAGTAACGTAAAGGTATATAGGACTTAACTTAAGGCACTCACTCAATGCAAGTACTATGTAGTAATGCACGTTTCGTTTTATATTTTTTGTACACAAAGTTGATTGCTAACGACCATTTTCTGCCACCCTTCTGCAACATTTTCTCCCGTCGCGACGCGGCTTTACTAAAGGAATGAAAGGCACCATGGCTGAATCAATAATTTACCGCAGCAAATTGATGGATTCATACTTTATTGGCTTATTTAAAAGCACAATTGCATGGGATCGATCAATAGATGGGATCAGTATCCTGAAGGCATCTGTTCTGCCTGTAATGTAATGACACTTGCGTTCTCATCATGATGAACTACAACAATTTACTTCTCATACTTTTGAAAAATGATTCATGCATCGTTTCATATCAAGTGATCTAAATCCAGGGCAGGCAAAAAAATTGCAGCTTCATTTTTTGTCTCAGTGATTATTAGAAAACGTCGTTTTCAGCCATGCATTCTTTCACATCATGCACAACGGCACGCATATTTTTTTCAAATTTTAAATTAGATGATGCATGATTTGACTAAAACAATATAAAACCCGCTTGAAGGTACCTGATATTGTTTCAAAATCATAATAATCATCCTATCGTTCGTAGTCATCTGTATCAGTCATCACATCACTGTATTGGTCTCAATCTCAACAAAGAATGAGTCAGTCGACGAAGCCGAAGACATGTATTCAGTGCATTCACTCTTCCATATTGTTACGTTTTGCGGTGCGCCCTGGATGTAATCTTTTTCGTCATCATCAGATCTGCAGAGTAGTAGAACTTTCTACATACATATATTCTCCCTTCCTTGCTTTTTGAAATGAATGCCACAGAACTCCGGCGCCAGCAAGTCAGGATAATATGAAGATAGTAAAGATGCTCTGGTGAGCATTACAATATCCTCAAGAATTCCTGATCTTTACATTGGTCACCATCTTATAGGCATTCGGATTCGATCGTAATCAGAATCACAAAATTTATCTCTGGAACTCTACTGATGAAAACGATCAACTCTAGTGGCGAAGCTACATAGTGAGTAGGGAGACGCAATATATATACGTTATTTATGGAGGAAAATGTCTTTTTTCTGCATTGTGATCATAATTGAATTTTTGTGTTTCCCCGTCAAGTCATAGTCAAGCGAGCGGAAGTTATGGTTATTTGGTTTGGGAAACAATGATACCTATCTCATTCCTCCATGATGATATGGTCTCGTCTGGATTCATTCGAGTCCAGAAATTATACGTCTTGAAGACGATACGACATTTGCTAATGATGAAGCAATCAGGATTATATACCCCAGGTATAATTTATCATTGACGTTCTTCACTCATGTGGTGCAACACAACATATTGCACAAAACCACAGCCAATCGAATCCCACACCCCCAAAAACAAAACGTTGGACATTATGGGTTTCCTCCTCCTGAAGCATTCGTCGAATTGTTTTTTGCAGCGTGTGTAGATGTAAAAATGTTTGAATTTCAAATCGTCAGACTTGTACCGCGAACTACATAAAAGTTTGACCTTACTCATCTAGTTCAACGAATCCTCCTAATAAATGCTAGATATTTTTGTTAAAGCATCATCATCACATTTTTCAAGAGCTCTAGGCTATTTATCCCATTACCAAAATTTACAATAACCTTTTCCAGGTATTTGCCCTTGAATAGATAGCCACTTTAGAAAACTTCGGCCAGTCTTCATGATTCATTCTAAATGACTTCATTTACGAGTACCCACCCGTTCTCCAACTCCTGTACTATTATGCCTGAATGTCTATGTTAGTCTGAGTCTGGTCCAGAATTAACCAAACATACGCACGCACCCTTTACATAAAGGATAATTACTAACAAAGGATTTTCCAGTCAGTTTTATTTTGGCATTGCTTAGTTTTTTTTATTGAAAACTGTTTGAGCATGACATGTCATGGTCTAGGCATTTTCCATGTTCTCTAGATTTTCTTTTCAGTGATTTATACCTAGCCAATTCAAAAGGTTTCAGATACGTCATTTATTTGGGATCATTCCCTTGCTTTTCGATCGTGGAATTTTTTATATTATGATATGATGATAACGATATTTTTAAAAAAGAGATCCCTTCATCTCATCTCAATTGCCATTTACAGTTCCAATTCCCAAAACTGTATACATACTTATATGTACTTTCTAGGGCTCTTTAATCAATGGATGGTATTCCATCGCATTGCATGGCATACGGCTATAGCTCAGTAAGCAGATTTTTTCTTTAGAAGCTCCCATTTCATACGTCATCATTTCACAAATGATACATATGATGAGTGTATGCCCTTTTTATAGATATATTTTATAAAAGTAAAAAAAAGAAACACGGACGGTCTGCTGGTCACAGTTCGATGAGCCAAAGCCTGGCTTGGTTCCTTTACTGCACTGCGACTTTGTATTTCTAGAACTGTTTAAAAAGCAAAGTAACAATAATTTGGAGTGAAAGAGAAGTAAAAAAAAGATCCTTGGAGAGCTTAAAAGTCCTTTTTTGATTGTCGAAAATGAGTTTAATCTCCTTTTTATGTTCCAACAGTGAGCATTGATACGCACATAAATTTTTATTATGGACGGTTTGCAATGGTTTCGTGTGCGTTTACTGCTTTTTAAATATGGTCATTTCTCCTTTTTCTCCTCGACTCTATCTAGGTCTATTGCTCTCCTGGCATTTTCGAAATGAAAATCTGAGATTCTCACTTTATGACTTCATTCAAGATTGAAGCGCTAGGCGGGTAAAGCACTTGGCTTTGCAGAGTACAGAAAAGAGGACTCAAATAATTTTTGGATGTTATGATCGTTTCAAAGTAATCCCGGACTAGGACTAGACAGAGAACCCCAAGCGATATCAAGCTCAATTCAATGAAAACAGAAGTAAGGGAAGACTGGCTGCATGAGAAGCTAGCCTTCACCCCACTTCTGTCTTGAAGAGAAATTCCGAAAAATACACTTTGTATGTTACGCAACTCTTAACTCTTTCCATATTTGCGTTTGCACCGAACACGCCTAAAACGCAAATCAAACAATTTTGATGAAACTATAACCCATTAAAAATCGCAAAAATCAATGCCGTTCCCAGTTACCTAAATCCCTGAATGAAACCGCGCATTTCGTTGATAATAAAAAATCCGATTTTTTTGTGTGTACGGGAGGGAAATTTCACTTCAAGAAATACATGAAAGGTGAGTTTTATTTCTATGCTTTCAATGCTACTCTTTTCCAAGTATTACTTTCAATCCTATTTTGTTAAACTTGAAAGTGTACACACAATGTCTAAAGTTCAGGCATCATGCAGACATATAAATCCTTTTTCGCGATGTTCTGTTTTTGCAATGTCATTTATTATTCTCTGTTCCACTTTTTACCTCTTTTGATTTGAAAACTTCAACTCCAGCCCCAGAGGATTTAAAAATCCCTGCTAGGTAAGCCTTAGTTTTACAAATTTGTTTACTAACACAACATAAGAGAGCTTTCCCCACTTCTCCCTTGTTTTCGTCATCAGCGTCCTCGTTCCCGTTTCCGCTTCTATAGAACAAAAGATAAATTTTTTACTTGGCTGTCCATTCCATCGAGCGTGGAATTCGTCTAGGCCAAAAACACTCGTTCTGGCTTTGTTGGAATGCGTAGAAATTTTAGGTATTACCTACCTTAGAAAGTATAGACCGTTTGGCTTTCAGATGTAGACTTTATACTGGGGTTCAACTCCAGCATTTTCATGCCACCCAGAAGCCAAACTTAGACAGACAGCTCAGTAAATTGACGTTTCAATTAAAACGTCTTAGGAGTAATTCGAATACATTAAAACACGCGACCACGTGTAAGGCTCATAATATGAAGCTGACAGAGATAGTTTTTCACAATGTTGAGGCTTAGTTCTTCTCGTTATCCCCAAAACAAAATATGAAAGACTCGGCATGTCAAAGCTAAAGACGATGAAAGCATTACAGTTAATTTTATGCAGATTATTTTTCGTTCTTTTCCCCTTGGTATAATCTCAAGAATAATTTTTGCATGAAAGTTTCTCCAAATACTATTTTGCCGTGTCGTAGGTAGTCTATCAAGGTAATGTATTCATCGATAAAATGGAGGTCACTGATTGGGAATTATGATTTTTCGAATCCATAGCTTTGGTACATATCAATAAAAATGACAGCGTAGCTTTAACTTTCGTGATTGATCATTTCGGTTTTATCACCTTTCATTCATTTGCAGAGAAAAATGAGCTTACCTATTCCTAGTAGCAAAGTGCTTGTATGATGCATAATAAAAAATTCACTCCAAGATTTTTCTGCGTTATTAATCGTGACATTGTGAAAGAAACAGAAGAATAAACAAAAGCGCGTTAAAAATAGTTCCATAATAGGAACCGTACATTAAAAGCAGACACGGCTACACCACGCGCACGTAAAAAACTTTATTTGACGGGAAAAGTGCAGAGGGTCATTACTAAAATATATTTATGTTCTTGGCCCACTTTCTTCTTTTCTATGTATTCTGCTGAAGCGAATGCGGCCACCACTACCAGCACATGCACCGACTGCTTCCACAATCCACATCCATGATCATTCCATTTTGAAAAGAAAATATCTTCTGGCTTGGCTTTGGCTCTGCTTCTCCAGTCGAGGATGGAAAAAGTACTTTTTGAGGAAAGTTTGCTGCAAACTTTTTTCTTCCTTTTTTTCGCAACAAAAAAAACGAGCGAATTGTGAGTTGGAGCCAGAGCTAGACTCAGTTCGTTTTCTCTCACTAGGTATCTTGCTCATGGAATGGATCGTGACGGAATGGGACGGGAGCTGCATGAAAACAGATGAAATTTATCGACTTTTTGTTAGTGCTCTTGTAATAAAGAGAAAGGAAAGATAGGCGCATAGACACGTCTACATAGTTATACATATACAATCACGTGATATTCATAGTCCCAGTTCCACATTTTCTCTTGCTTGGTACTCTGCGGAAATAGTTGATTCATGTACTTTTCTTCTTGAGTCATCTTCAAAAGGAAGGAAAAGAACGGTTGGTGCTTTCTTACTTCTACAAGAAACTTTTGTAGCTCTGGGCTTATACACAGACGTTCCAGGAATAAGAAATGGAAGTTTCCCTTTACTATTTCTCATCTCTGATTCTTGTTTTCTCTTTCTCGCTTAATGCCAATGCCATGCTATTCTGATTTTGGTTGTGGCAGTTGCAAGCAGTGCTAGTACAAGTCACCTGAGTATTTCTTATTATTACCTCTTTGAGATGCTTTCAACACCACCAATCCTAAACAAGAACAAACTTTTCTCTCGTCTCCCATGAGTCTAGTTATGCTCATGTAATCTTGAACATGGAACACCTACCTTTCTTCGATCCGATCCTTTCAATGATATACATGTACCTTGACAGGTTACTATTTAGTACCTGGCCCTTAATGAAAATAAGCCCAAGATTGCAAATATCTAGTATGCATGAATTATGCTCCAATCAAATCAAAAGGTATTTGTTTAGGTTGAAGGCGTATATGTCTGGAGATATAGAAGTATTTATTGATTTTTTTTACATTTTGTATGCAGGTACGTGTCGAACTTACTCTGTCATTTTATATTCAGTCGTAGATTTTTTATATTCAGTGATATATTTTTCGGGAATAAGCTTGTAAGTTTGAAAATCAAGGCCGTCCCTGGCTATCGCCCACTGGGACCACTTAAAAACGAAGGAAAATACATTTCTTGAATGCTTATATCCAACCAAACTCCATATTCTATTTGATTTTGTTTATAGCTTTATCCTTTTAACCTGCATCTGTATTCATGACCACTCCAGCTATTACATCGTTTCTTGCCCTTGAAAACCAATGACTTCTTAATAATTTTATTATAGTCTCCGAGATGCAATGCCAATTGTGCTCTGAAAATGCAATTCCATGAACGCAACGCGTGAAAATAGAAGTGGAGTATGTAGTAAAAACCGTTAAGGAATTCGATTTCCCTACGTTTTTACAACAATTCAATCCTAATAATTTATGAGAATCTTGCTATTATTGCATTGTAGACCAGGACAGAATGCATATGCCTGCTCGCATGAAGGAGCAGAGATGCAATCTAATATTGTGATATGATCCTTATCATGAACTCCCTATTCAAAATGTAAGTATGTATATATGCAATAAAAATGTTATAGAATGAATAATGTGCAATGCTTTCTCTTCTTCCTTCTCTGAGCTTATTATTTTCTCCTGGAAATGTTCATTCTTTCTCAAAAGATTTTCTCATAAATTCTCCAGAGAGCTGTTCAAAAAATAAAAAAATATTCCAGTGCATTGCAGGGAAACAAGCAACAGTTTTTCTTTTCTAGCGTCAATTTCAAATGCTTTATGAAGTGAAAGGATATTTGTTCTGGGTGCGCATTAAAGTACTCATTCAAGTATATGGTCAGTACAGTTAGAACATAGGTACTGGTACTGTTTCATGATCATGAATTGCTACAGGAAATGTGCAGATCAAATCAAGTTATGTATTTCAAATCTTTGCATCACAAAAACTCATCGAGTTATTCAACTCAATTTTTAAAGTTTGTTTGAAAATTGATTGAGAAGGAAAGATTATACCAACAACAATCGATTTTGCAGGATAAAAGCATTTTCTCTCTTGAGATTTTGAACATGTCAGAAAACTAACATTCACAGATGAATGGAATGCCATTCATTTGAAACGAACAGGGGGAGATTCGGTTTCGTTATAAAAAAAAGCTCTATGTGACAGGATGTGAGATGCGATGCGCTTTTCCCAAGAACAAAAGTTTTGAAGAAGTTTCGATTTTCCCCCATGCCCTAAAGCAATTTTTCGAGATTGTTTTCAACTGACTTTTTCCCAGAGTGACTCACCAACCTCCTCGTGGAGTCTAAAAGATAAGCAAAATGATTGAATGAGTCGAGGTAACTTTTAAAACTTTGTTACATGTTGCATTGCAAATTAACGAATGGTTAGTACTACTTACAATGTATTTTTTATTCTAAATGAATGAAATACGTTTGTTGTGTTCAGGGTGAGGCAAGGCAAGAGACAAGAGCAGACCCCCTTGTTTTAATGTCTAAAAGACCAGCTTTGATTTGTTGGACTTGTTCTGGCCTGGCTTCACTTTGCCCCCACATTCGAAGCAATAAGTAACTCAGCGTGATACTCTCTAGAACCCATGTACACTTACGCATTTATGATCACGTCGGCTGTCACGTTGAAAGATTAATGATCAGTATCAACGCTTAGAGTAAATGAATTATTTATTAGAGTTCCAAAAAATGCTTCATATGCGCCACTTTTTCGCTAAATTGACGAATGCTTTTACGTTCTTATGTTGTAGTCGTAACCATTAAAAATCTACTGCAGACGAAAAGGGTGCTTTGTCCAAAAATAAATAGGAGAAAAACTGTTTAAATTTTAAATGATGATTACGTCGAAAATGTCAACTCACTTCATTTATTTTTTCTGACGCACGTTTTTAATAATAGCGTAGGTATCTTGAATTCATTGTTTCATCAAATGTCAATTATAGAATTTGACTTCATCATGATGTCCTGCCAATATTGGAACTTGAAAGTAAAAATGCATCAATTTTTAAATAAATTTAGCCGATGAGATCTGACGTTCGCTCTAAAACGTATTATTAAAAATGTCATTTCTGATTTCCGCAACTTGAATAAATAATGGGTGTATGGTTATTTGATTTCGAGAAGAAAAAGTGCCGGTATTGTACCATCTGCCAGGATAGGACTTCTACACAATTGCTGGCATCGTTTGGGTCGGGTCGTCAAAGATAATTTGATATGCAAGCTTATTTTTTATTTGAAACCTTTGATATTTTTGATCTCTGATCCGTGAGTACACTTCGTTAGTTACGCACTCTTACACGTTGACAGAAAAAACTGGACAGTCAATTGCACAAGAGAGGGAAGAAGTTTGCGCTTACATACACACATGCTGACAGTTTCCCTTCACTTTTCATTATTTCATCCCGCCGTGAATTTGGTTCACGCAATCAGCCTTCCGTGTTTTATTCATTCACTCTTCGGCACAAAGCACAATTGATGGCTTGGCTTGAGTTCAGCCTCCATTCACACAATCTTTTTTATTTATTTCATTTCCCACTCCTTTTGTCCAATTTTAATCGGGCAGGGGTACTTAATGTCGGATGTATCATTTTAATTATTCAATATTTTCATAAATATATTGCATGATAGTACCCTTATCGTCCCTTACATTTTTTGTGACTCAAGCAGCACTACTTGGCTTGGTATTTTGTTTGGTGGAAGAGGGCCTGGGATGAGAATGAGAGCTATTTAATGAAAAGAGGGGGAAATCGCCTTTGATAAACTCAACCGTTTCGTTATGGTTTTCATCACACCTGCTTGCGTCTTTGAGTGGCTCTAATGGGTTTAAAAACTTTAAAAATTAGAAAGAGACCGAAAATGAAAAAGAAAACCCCTTTCTAAAAGAGTTTGATATTACTTGAATAGGCATTTGAGAGGTTTGGCTCCTTCAGTTCCGTTTTCTTTCAACAGTTATTTTCATTCAGGAAGGGACTCGTGAATTGAGAAGTTTCTCTTAGCTTGAATTGCCAGCGTTTGTCTCAAGAAAAAAGAGAAAGGTTTTGGCAGCAATGTAGTCAGTACATAGAGCACGTACAATTTTAATTGTTTCCCTTTTGTATAAAAAATTATGTCGAACGTTGACTATACGTACCTACATATAATGCAATTTCTCCAGTTTTCCTCTTCTGACCGTTTACGGCTTGGAACTTTTTACTACGGAGGGGAAAATACAGACATCATCTGCCGTAGTATTTATGTAATATGTACTCTGCAAATAAGTTTATTGCAGATGGTATGTCTATACGCAATAAAAAGTCATTAGCTAAAAATAAATTAGTTTTAGATGTAGATAAAGCAGTAATAAAAATGTGCATACATTTATACCCTAAGCTTGCTTCTAACTTAGAAATTCAATTAGACTTAGTTCCAAATGAGTAAACAAACTGCAATCTGAAGCGAGAGCCCGACCAATAGTATCCTTTGAGTTTTACCTGTCAGCAATAAAGAAACAAGGAATAAAATCTAAGCTCAGCATCTGGGAACTTTTGCGGATCAAAACAGCAGCGGATCATGATGATGGCAAATGCATATCCATTTTATATTGCCCTTAATAAGGGTTCCATATGTACGTTGTAATTATTATTGAAATGAGATGGGCTATGCAATTCATGATCTATTCGTATTGAAATGAGAAGGTAAAAGGACAAGAAGCTAGAGACATGGTTTTGCATACTTTTATTAGGGAAAATATGAACAGCAATTCAGTCTCCGCAGTTATGAATGATCATAAAAAGGACAAAATATAATATGTTATTGCCTTCATGAGGCTTTTTCAAGTGCAACTTCACCGCATCTCCCTTTGTGTGTTGCACGGAACTTTGCACTTCTGCGAAGTTTGAGTTCAGGGGAGAGGACGCAGACAAAAAAAGAACGAAACGGGAAGTGGGAGAGCAAGATAACTTTTGAGGATATTGTTGTGGATAAGGGTAAACAAATATTGATAGATGTATGCATGAATGCATTCATCATCGACATGAGAACAGAACAGGACAGTACCGAAAGTGATGATCCCCGAACGACTTTTTTGAATCTAAAGTGGCAATAACTTTCCCGAAAACTTTGAGATCAGCTTTATGGCGTCCGGAAAAGCACGGGGGACTATGCTCAGTGGTTGTTGTTTTGCATTCAACATCGTAATAATATGCAGCAATAAATGCGAAATTCGATGCTTTTCTCTGCAGGAAGTTCTTCCCAGTTTTATACAATCCTACACGATTGTGCGCACGGGTTTTAACAACGTAAGTAATGAAAAATAGGAAAAGTGATACTTTTGCGAGAAAGTAAGAAAATATGAGTGGGGGAAACGTATAATAAAAGCATAAAATTGAAAACAAACAGTGAATGAATTCCGTATTTCAATAATAATAACAGCTTTTCCTACAAAAGCCAGAGTCGAGACGATATAATGGTAACCGATCAGAGTTGGGAAAGATCAATTTTGGGAATTAAATGATCAGTTTTATGAAAGTTCAGTTTTATGAAAAAAATGATCATTTTTATGAATTCAATGATCAATTTTATGATTTTTATGAAATGTCATTTAAAACCCATATCAAACCGTCTCCTGTATTAAAATCATCTAATTTTCATCTAACGAAAAGGCTATAGTCACTTAACGCCTCAAGATTCAGAAACTTTAACGGTAAACGAAACATAAACTTGATTTCGACTTTCGACATTTCCAATCGAATAAGAATGTATAAGAAAAACAATGCATACATGCCTCACTCAATTTTCACGATTTTGAAAATTTACAGTTTTTAACGGTAAAAGAATCTAAACCTGATTATTATATTTCTAATCGATTCAGAAGGTAAGAAACACTAAAAAGACATACCTCACTACGGTTTCACGATTTGGAAAATAATTAACAGTAAGCGAAACATCTAAACTTACGTTTCCGATCGACTCAGAGTGCTGGAAAACCCATATAGACATGCTTAGCTCAAGTTTCTGACTTTTGAAAAATGGTCGGGAAAATCTTGCCGTTTAACACTCCATTTCCTAGTTAAAGGAAACGAAAAATAAAGATTAAAAAATTAAACGGCAACAATGTTGCAATGTATTATACTCGTGAGATTCTGCAAGTTTTTAAAATGTGCACGTACAAGCATTGAATAAGGAATTAATTTTCACATGCTCACTCGGTCCCCAAGTTCATGCGTGACCTTTTGTGTACCTAATTGTAAGATGTAAATTTAATACA
>JAHZNI010001190.1:0-11423 GCA_027744415.1 Seira ritae
TGATCAACATTTTCCCTTTCATATCCAAATCGCCATATATGTATAGTAGCTATATATAGCTATACATACATCTTACATATCGTCTTATCTGACAACCTTATCGGAAATCACGATCACTAGGAATGCTTACGAAGACTTTGCTTGTCTTTTATCGTTTTAAGCATGCATTAAAAGTCTACTAAGTGGGCAGACATTCAATGACGAGACGGCATCGATTCATTTTCTCAGTAAATGCAACCAGTACTCTTGCTTTCACAGGGCTTTGGCTTTAGGTAATTTAGTGTTATACTTATGAGTTTGAGTTATATCATTTTTAATTAAATAATGATTAACTAACTTTTTATTAGGTATAAGGTCTAACCACTCACCGTGTCACAGTCACAGCAGAAAACAAATCCAATTATGCAATATTCATTTGAGCTTATGGATTATTTATGACATGAGGTTGATACGAAAGAAAAAATCGAAGAACGTTTATCAGATTAAGATGTTCCATGCTCCAATCATTCATTTTAAAACAAATCTTTTGGAAACGTTTAATAGCACTTTCTTAATTTAATATGTTTAATTTTGACTTGACCTGCGTAATTTACAAAGCGGGCTTTCTGTCAAAAGGAAATTTCGTAAGGACTTTCGAAAGACAATCTATGTTCGCTTAATTACAAATCATATTATCTAAAGTCTACTAAATTCTAGTTCCATTAAATCGGAAAAAAATCTAATCATATAATCGTAATCTACGTCATCTTAATATCAGTCATGCATTCTTACATCATGCAGTTTTGGGTCTGTACAAAATACTTATATCGTATAAAAGCTGAAATTAAACTATGTAACATGTCCCTGAAGCATTTGAGGCAACCGTTTTTTGTTGCTTTGTGCCCTACTTTATCCTCAACTCTTCAACAACGACTACCACACGAATTATGAATGTGTACAAGTTTGAGAAAATTAATTAATTTCGATAATAATTATTACTGTATAATACAAAGAATCTTACAAAGTTTGAGAAAAAATCGAGTTTCTTCTGTAGGTAAATAACGATTGTCTTTTTAATGAACACTAATGAGCTTTGCAGTTCCACCGTTGCTCATGCCATTTGACAGAACATGCCCATTTCCGTACCCATTTGGAATGCTGTTATTACCATTATCGTTGAGATTTGGAGTGTCTGAATCATTTCCGTTTTGAATAGGCTTTTTATTTCCGCGTTGCTTCTCGCTTCGTTCTTTGTGGGCTTCACGAATCACGATTCGTTCGTTGGCAGAATATCCATATCTCTCCTTGTACTTCTCGTACAGTGCAAGAATATCTCCATAAAATTTTTCATAAAGCTCGTCAACTTCTTTTTCTGATGGTTCTGGGATAGCTCTTTCGACTCTAATTGGTTTGCCGTACACAACCGATAAGAAGAATTTATCCTGCTGAAGAGGAAGCCATGTGAAGAACTTTCCCCAGAATATGACCAAAGGCGTGCGAAGCGTGTCCATCATGAATCTTTTAAATTTCTCTGGGAGATTAAGTTTGTGGTAGGCATGCTTCTCTCCAAAGACAAAGGTCGGGACGAGGTCGCATCCATTTTGTAAAGCCAGTCGAATGAAACCCTTGCGTGCAATGATGACGGTATCTGTAGACTCGCTGTCTGTTTCGAAGATTTCTGAGCTTCCACCGGGATACAAGACTAGATTCATTTTGTGTTTTGCGAGAATTTGGACTGCGTTTGACTTATCAGCTCGTACTGCAGACATCCACAAGCAGACTTCACGGGATCCAGGAAGGTTAAACATTGGCGTAGCACCTGAAATTTTATTCAAATAATGCAATATATGAACTGGAAATATTAATTGATTTTATACCTGTATCTTAATTTATTAGGAATTACCCAAAACTCGTTGCTCTATTCCAGGAAATAGTCTTTCAAAGACCCCTCCGTAAGTTGAAGTTCTGCTTAAAATGATTATTCCATGAGGATGAGTTCCAAAAATATATTGCCGCTTCGGATCGAGCTTCGCCTCTCGAACGATTTCAAGCTGCAGGTAGCTCTGCATCAGTCCCCAAATTTTGTTCTTCCTCAGCCAGTCCCAAGGTCTTCCCTTTTTGAGTTCATCCCCATTATAGTATGTTCTCAAGTACATGGTAAGCATAATCCAGCTCACCCACCAGTACCCAAAATAAGTCGGAATGTAAAGGAGAAAGAACATAGGAATAAACCAAAGGAAGTAGTGGATTAGGATAAACCCGTGCAAATATTGGGCGAAGGTGTGGGTGAGTCCTGTTTTCACTTTCCTTCGTACAATAGTAGCACCACTTCCGTCATCCTCCTTGTATGCATTGTGGTGAGATCGGAAAGTGTACACCAACAGGTCGCTTTCTTTCTCAAAATCAACTTGGGCCATTTTTAAGAATCACTTTTATAAAATGTCACAGACCCTTTAAAGTTAAATTTTTTCACTTGATACGTGAATAACTGTGTTTAATCTAGAATGATTAAAAAGCCACGCCACGCAAGGAACTGCTTTTGCGTCTGCATCTCTCAGCGACTCCCACAAAAATGACAAAGACTGGATCGAGCTGCGAGAGAAGAGTGTCTGGAAATGTTCATGCTTTCACAGCATGAACTTGTCAAGTTTTCGAGTTCATTCAAAGGCATGTAAAGAGTTTCACATAGAGATAAAAACGAACATGTGCTCAAATTATGGATGCTGTCTTAAAAAGGAAGGAATTGCATTGCATCTGTCAATAAATAATTCATCATTGAGTCCAGTCCGTTCAAGCCGTACAATGGTCATGGGTCTCCTCGGTCTCCTGGAATAAAACGGCAGATAACGACAGTGACAAAAAAGTATCACATATAGCTAATTGCATATCTTATAAATGGAGGCCATTAGAAACGCATCATTTCTTGGCTGATTCTATACACTCCACTTGTTGCTTTATCGAAATATTTCGACATACTATGTACTGTGTATTATTGTATGGGATATAACTGGAATGAATTGCAGCCTGCTTTTTGAAGTGAAGAACATTTTTAAATGTCGGCGTAAAAAAATCTGATACAAGGAAATCATCTATGATGACCAGAACCTTCCATGATTGATGATGATAATCATTTTTTACTCATTGACTTTCATGAGGAAGGGAAGTGCAAGTACCTTACAAATTGCTACATTTATACATAATGAGAGTACTCTTTTTCAACGTGTGTAGCAAAGGAAAAGAGTAAATCGTGGGAGAAGTTATGTTTTCTGTCAGTATAGGTAGTAAAAATAATTGGTATGCTTTGTTTTCTGCGGTTTAAGAAATACTCAAACTAAAGTAAGCCATAATTTCTAATTTATTTATTCTCGGAGTATGAATCATTCACGCAATTAAAGTTTCAGTTCATCTGTTCAATCAATCGTATCGTAATGCTTGGTCACTTTTACGCAAGTGCGCTATTACTAGGTTAACTTTTACAGTCACGTGCAAATCGAATGAAAATAGCATTTTCAGAGTGCATGTAAGCATATGCTATACATTTCCTCTGATTCCTGCATTCGAGCTCTTTGTCTACGTCAATCCTTCAGAGTGGCGCAAATCTTTACATTTGTCTTTGAAAATTTTGAAAATAAAATGAACATTATTTAACTATACGAGAAAAGATCTTTTTTGAACTTTATTTATTTTGAACTTGATATTTATTATTGAAAATTGCATTTTAAAGTAAGTAACAATATTTTTTTTTTGCAAAAATCTCACATCGCCCCAGGCCTCAACACTAAATAGATTTATAGAGACTATGCGTATAAGCTGCTCTAAAGGCACCCCGTTAAACGCCTTCACTAACTGAACAGTAATTTAAGAAAAACCATTTTTGATAAGAGTATTGCTAAAATATCATTATTTTTATCATGGCTTAGGCCCAACAAATTTTTATTTTATTTGAATTTTGCCTGAAAGTCAATCTTCAATTTCAAATTTTATAGCTTTCCAAATGTCTGTTGCACCTTTCGGACGACGTCATGTGCATCATCATAATGCGGCTGTAGGCGTTGCTTCACCCTTTCCATGTACGCAGATATATTAGGATGGCCATCTTTCACATCATAACCAGCCATCCCAGGTTGTTCCAACTCGGTAACTGCCAGCAAATCTGCGATGGTCAAGTCTTTGCCAGCGATGTAGGGACGATCTTTAAGCCATATCGTGTCAATTTTTTGTAAAACGTCTTTCAGTTGCGTTCCGTAGTACTCAACCCGCTTTTCATTAACAGGCTCCCCGGTAATTCTTGGCGTGAGTACTTTTGTTCGGAAATACATGGATCCAAAGCCTCTGAGGGTTAAATGCTGCCATGCCATGTATTCATCAACTCTAGCCATTTGTTGACTATCCTTGGGATACCAGTGCTCCGGTACAGGGAAAGTACGACATAAGTAACGAAGAATAGCTACGCTATAAAAATATACCTACATTAATATAACTTTCATATTTCATATCATTTAATGCATGCAAAAAGCAATCAAAGAAAGTATGGTGAATGAAAGGGCTATAATTTATGAGGATAACCTTTCTGTTAATTTGAAACCATCATGATCTATCACAGGTACTTTCTGAAAGGGGTTTATCGAAGCGAAGTCACCTTTCAAGTGTTCACCTGTTGGAAAGAAACATGATAAGTAAGATGATCGACCTATAGGACCATAGATAAGAAGTACTGTTTCAGGTTGGCGTAGCTTTTATGTGAATCTCTTTACCTTTCCTCAGTGCAACAGGAACTTCTTCATACGGTATCACGTCTTTATTTGCTCGGAGAAAGATGAACAAAGCCCTCGAGGGCTGTGACATTTTATCGAAATAGAGTTTTAAGCCCATTGTTGGTCAAATAAAAAAATAATTACTTTTGAAACAATGGAACAAATTATTCAAGGTGACGAGGAACGTTTAGGAAATGTCAAATCAAAGTCAATAGTCCGAACCAAAAAGTTTTTTCTATACGACCTAATTTCCTAACTATGCACATAATAAATTATAAACTTTATGTTTTCTTTACATTGATCGGATTGATGCTATCTGCTATCTACAGTGACAGTCCACATGATTTTGATACGTATGTACCTGCACATGTGAATTTATTTTTTATGCCTGTTGCTTTTATCCAGCTTTCATCTGGCTACATAGCATGGGAATACTTTTTATTCAGTCTTTTGCAAAGTCCACGTATGGTTGCAGATGAGCCATGCATGACAGGACAGGTCCACGGTATATCCAGGATTAATGTGTTTTGCAATTCGATGCTTTCATGAAGTTGGATTGGATAAAGAGTATAATGATAATGCTGAAATGAAAATAAATATTAATTAAGAGATATGCATATCATGGAAATAATGAAGAAGATACGAGCGTTCATTACGGTTTTCGGAAAATGGCAAAATAAAAACAAATTATGTGGGTAATCATAAATAATAAAACCATTGTTGAAGTTAAAACAAGAGATTTTTATTTCACTTAAGAATTCAAATTCATCTTAATTATATTCTACGATGTACGATAATTATGGAAAGAAATATAAGAACTAAATAAATGCGATAAAACAATTGCTTAAAAAAGTTTCTGTGTGGCGATATTGAATTTAAAGAAAATACATAACGGTAATTCTAACTACTTAACGAAGTTTTTCTTTAAAATTCCATTTGTAATATATGTAATTTAATAATTTTGATTAAAAGAAAATCGGTGAGATTAGCTGCTGCTAGCGGCATTAGAAGTTATAATTGTGCTCGCCCCTGATAGCAAAGATCCTGGAGGTCTCTTAGCATCATAAAGCTCAGCCAATCCTTCGTGCCTCGCCCATGTAAACCTATAATCTAATTCCGTGGGTGGAGGGCTAAGTCTTAGGATAGGTCCCATTACTAAAATAAAAAGGATAATATAAGATTATTTCTTTGCACAAGTTCAGAAACTCAAAACACTTTTTTAAGTTAAAACTCCACGTACATGAGGTCGAATAAAACCCATCGGGCAATTCCGCAGCAAGATCATCTTCTCCTTCTTCTGCAACTACTTCTAAGTTTGCAGGAATACTACTATCGGTAACTACATCTACAACTGTGGTGGTCAAATCGGTGTCATTAACGGTAATGAGGTCAGAGTGCTGTTGCATGGCCGCAACAAAATCATCATCCATAGCCCTCGCAAGTTTTTCTGGTGGCTCACTTTCTAAGCCTAGTTCGTCTGCTTTTCTCTTTGTACCAGTTTGGCTCACTATTTCTTGTGTACCTTCAGAATCCAGAACCTGAGTTTCTTGTTGAGAGTTAGAAACAATTACCTCGTCGTGGACATGGGTATCCCCATCCGACTTGTCATTGTCATTATTTGCATCAGCGTTATCCACTGTTTCACTATGCAAGATATCACCATGCTGCTCCGTTGTATGTTCTTCTACGGTTATTTCATGAGCTTCTACAATCTGTGCAATTTCTTCCTCCGACGCAACAGTATGAGGGTGGTCTTGTTGATTCCTCCTGGCTTCCAACCATTCCTTGTAATTATTTGGGAAATCTACAATTACTTGCGGCGAGTCCAGATCTGGGTTTATTAAGTATCCATGTATAGGATCCTTAGCTGCTTTCAGATGAATTTTGTACTTCGTCGCTATTTCCCCGATATGACCAATTTGCTAGACGAAACAACGCATTTTATTAGCTATTTTAAACCATACTTGCAGCGCCTACAGAGGAAAGACTCAAAGAATTTTCCAGTTTTCAAAGGTAGATTGAGTCTTTAATTAAAGGGTCTTTTAAAAAACAACTAGTAACACTAATTCTTTACCTTTTCACCAGGTGGAAATTCCATTTTAGCATCTTTAGGGACTTTTAAAGCAATTATAGTATTGTCTTCAAAGGCTTTAACTATATCTTCTTGGCGGATGTAGGCGTACCTCGTATTACCGGGTTCTTCTGTGATATTCCGCAAACTTTGCTCCAACCACTTTTAGTTTAAAAAGTTTTCAAATTCAATAAACACAGTTCAACATTAACGACATTAAGCGAGATGAGATAAACACTGCGTTAAATATTCCATTACAAAACTAACCTGACGATGCCTATCCTGCTCCTTTTCAATATAATCTAATCTTCTAACCTCATCTTTCAGTCTTTCCACTCTTGCGACGAACTCCTCAGTGTTTGTCCCGGGACTCGCTCCTCTGCGAAACACACCGGCATAATATTTAGCATTTTAGAATTTGTGATTGGTTTGGTAGCATTTTAATGCAAAAGTAAATGTCAAGATTTGATGTTTCTCTGAATCTAATTCGAAATGAAAAGACTGACAATTAACAAATACGTAACGAGACATTACCTTTCTTTGACCTTTAGAACACTAACGAAATAACACTGTAGAATTATACTCTTCTATACATATTGTAGGACAAAATCGAATGCTGAATCCTGGTCCTGATAAACATGATCATTATATTATTATTCTTTGTATCGGCATTACTTTCTCCAGATAAGCTACTCTTTTAGCATGTCATGCCACCAATAACTGATGATGGATGGATGACTATTATCCATTGTCAAACTATCTCGGATGTAATGTAAACTATCCGTAGAACACTTACGTAAGTCTAATTACGCGTATCTACTGTTGAAAACTATTTTGTTAACTTCAGCTTCCGGGACTATCAAAATTTCAAACTGTCTTCCCGGCGCCCGCAATTTCCAAGCCATAATTTTGGCATCAAATTCAACTACACAACTTTGAACACAAAGAAAAGAGACTCCAAAAAAAACAAAAACAAACCTCTTTCAGATCAAGGACACCATCCTTAGCCTTCTGAAGCAAGGCCACAAAACGAGTGGTTAGTAAACCTAGGGATTTCTCATAACGACTTCCTGGCGTTATATGTGGGGGTAAGAGTGATGGTCTGGTTGATTGATCCGTGGATACTTCAAGTTGTAATTCCTCCATCATTCCGTCATCATCATTTGGATCATGTTCTTCGTCGTGGTCGACAACCAACGAATCCATCACTTCCATTTCCCCCTCCATCACTGCCAATTCAAATTACTAAAGATCACTGGAGAAATCACTTGTAAATATTNCATTTCCCCCTCCATCACTGCCAATTCAAATTACTAAAGATCACTGGAGAAATCACTTGTAAATATTAGGAAAATTATTCGATTTTCGATCACATAACATCTATCTGTAGGTCTTCTATTTATCTTCTGTGATATATCGAGTCGTGTCGTGTTCGTGTGTATTTTTTGAGGATAGAAGAACGGATAAAAAAACAAAAATCTAGCTAAGCATCACGCCGCCACCCAAAATTTGCTTTTGACCACGTACTTGTTGTGAATGAGGATAGGTGGCAGAATCACATAACATGTATCTGTAGGTCTTACTATTTATCTTCTGTGATATATCGAGTCGTGTTCGTGTGTATTTTTTGAGGATAGAAGAACGGATAAAAAAAAACAAAAATCTAGCTAAGCATCACGCCGCCACCCAAAATTTGCTTTTGACCACGTACTTGTTGTGAATGAGGATAGGTGGCAGAGCAATGTACTTCAACATTCTACTGTGCCTTATATGATGAGTTCGCTGCTCGCTGATGTTGAATACAAAAGGTCAGATGGTTTTTTGAGGTTGGTTGGTAAACAAAATTGGCTGAATGTTCTCATGATATGCATATAATAGTGCATTATTGGTTGCATGATTTGATTGACTATTTTTTGAGGTTGGTTGGTAAACAAAATTGGCTGAATGTTCTCATGATATGCATATAATAGTGCATTATTGGTTGCATGATTTTATTGACTTGTGGGAAAAGTTTAACATGTGGGTTGATTGCTCATCCTTCTCTATATACTTAATTATAAGTTTCGCCTTTGATTTTCGCCCTAAATTTACGTGTTGAGGACATTGGTTGTGATTGCGTGAAAGTTTAAGATCAACCAATTAAAGTTGTATCCGAATGATGAAAATGGGATAAAGAAGATTGTAAGTCAGGGTTGCTTTTTCGATACATTGGATAACTTGATTAGAGATCGGGCCACTGGAAACTTCACGATATCTTCTTGATCATGACTTGTATTGCTGCCGCTGTCGTACTGTCAAAGACAAATATAAAAATGAGGTTTTAGGGTGATCGTGGTGAACATTTTGGGATAATAAAGCAGTGCTAGCTACACCATTATTCGCTGTTATCGTATAATTCACTGTAATACTGACGTCGTTCTCTCTGTGTGTTATCGCATCGCTGAACTTGTTATTTCACTAAAACCTTCGAAGTTGTTTTTTATCTTATATTTAATTTAATTAATATCGTTTACTTCGATGTTTATGTAATATTCAGGTACTTATTGCCTTGTGTAAATTTTAAGGAGGTTATCTTCCGTGTTGGATTTTATTTATTTGAAACTTGTTGAATAGTTCCAGCATGGGTTCTCCAGCAAAACCGTGGGAAGCAGCAACTGCGTTCAACCCCTCCATAACTCCCCTTTATGTGCCAAACACGTTAGTGAAGAAAAACACTACGCACTATGTCTTATCTTTAGCATTATTTATTTGTTTAATTAACTAACAAAAGTTTTCATTTAATTTTACGTCTAGCGATAGACTACACAGTACGGCGATACCGTTTCCTGGATCTGGAGGCGGCGGAAATGCAGCAATTACTAACAGCGTTGAAGTTCCTCCTCCATTACCCCCTCGCCCGAACCAAACAAGACCTATCTATTCAGCTTACAACCGTACATCAATGATGCCGTATTCTTCATATTCTAGTCCGTACAGTGGATTCGGGTATGGCGGCGGATATTCTCCGTATTCACCGTACGGGAGTTATGGATTTAGTGGGGGTGGAATCGGTGGAATGTATGGAAACAGACCGTATTATGATGGTGTTGGAACATCAATGATGCCGTATTCTTCATATTCTAGTCCGTACAGTGGATTCGGGTATGGCGGCGGATATTCTCCGTATTCACCGTACGGGAGTTATGGATTTAGTGGGGGTGGAATCGGGGGAATGTATGGAAACAGACCTTATTATGATGGTGTTGGTGTAGGGGAACCAAGTTTTAGTCAACTTGCGGAAGAATCTTCGGCTTCTGCTTTTCAATCAATTGAATCGTTCGTCAGCGCGTTTGGCTCTATAAGTATGATGCTTGAATCAACATTCCACGCGTTGTATTCATCATTTAGAGCAGTCGTTGGGGTTGCCGATCATTTGGGAAGGATGAAACAAATCTTTTCAGCGTTGGCGATATTCCGATTCTTCAGGTGGATGATGCGACGAATAATGTACTTAATTGGTAAGTTTTGAGTTTAACGTTAAAATTTGTGAACTGGAATTTTGTATATTGCATTATATTTAATATAGAATTGCAACAAATATTTGTGCTTAAAGGCATTTCGAAAATTAAGCCGGAGACCATTGAGTCATTGTGGAAAGAAGCAACTAGTAATATCAACGACTCGGACGAAAGCCAGGACTGGTTGTTCAAAGGGGAAACTAGTAAACCATCATCTTGGCCAATTCTTATGTTTCTTGGTTTCATATTTGCTGGTCCATATCTGATGTGGAAGATAGTTAAATCTTTGAACCTTGATGGTTCACAATCTGTTGGTAAGAATCCCTCTCTCTGGCTCCCTTTACAGTTTAAGCATTCCCTGAAATGAATTAATTAATTAGTTCTCTTTTGTGGATAGATAAACACAAATCCTGGGCGTCTGGCGATTCAGATCATTTTGTTGCGGAAGTGAAATTTCCCTTTGAAGCTGCTTCTGATCGCGAATTAAACTTGAGGCTTGGCCAAACAATTCGTCTTGCACCAGCAAAGTTTCAACCAAACAATGTTAGGGGTTGGGCTCTTGCATCAGACGGATCAAAAATCGGTTTAGTTCCTTTGAATTATATTAAAGTCCTTGGAAAACGTACAGAGTACGGCATGAACCTATTAATGAAGAACAAAATCAATGATAATTCTACCTATCACCCAACACTTGCTCAAGCGGAAACTCAAACATCTCGACCAAGAGTACGATTTGATTTAAATCCAAGACCCCCTACATCGACTTCCGATATGGAGAGTGCGGACCACAAAGTTGAGCCGACTGGCATTCTTGTTAAAAGTCACAATCCTGTGCTTTCGTCGCCTGACAAAAGTGATGATGTTGATGGTGATTGTCACGAAAAAGTAAAATGACAAGTTTGAACATTTATCATGGCAAGCTTGTGTGATTATGAATTTTATTTCCAGTAACTGCTAACGTTAAGTTTTTATCAGTTGTTGAAAGCGTCTGACCAAAGTTAGTAAACATGATGTAGTGTCTTGTTACAAATATTTTCTAATATATAATTAAATAATTCTAATTAAGAATTAATTATCATTATCACATGATGTTACTGTGAGTATATGTACTTTTGGCGTAAG
>JAHZNI010001191.1:0-13685 GCA_027744415.1 Seira ritae
TGTGCATGGGGATGATGAGGTGCATATTGAACTGTGGAAAATCTCTACCAGTATGCAAATCGCCAAACGAGTTATGCAGAATTAGTTATTCCGTTTATTTTCCATTGATAAGAGAGAGATGAGAAAATCACAATGTATGCATTATGCATTAGGTATCTATGATATACATGTTATTTTAAACCGCTTAACGGATGAAAAAACTACAGCAGATATTTCTAGCTATCCTTGGACCAGGCAAAAATAATAAATAGTCACAAACAAATAATTTAATATTGTACTACAAATTACAGGTTTTTACTATAGGCCTGGTGACATTTTGATGCTGGGATCCTTAAACTTTGTTCATGCAACATGACAAATAGAAAGCATTTCAATCCAAACCAACGAATAGCATAATAAATAATTTCTCATTATGCCCCACAAAGTATGCGACAAAAGGCGCGTTTCTGTTTCTCATGTAGTAACCCTGATGAAAACATTAAATTGAATTCAGTCTTAATAATTACATTATCAGTAAACAAATTGTTAAACAAATTGTTATTTCTAGTTCAATTTAAACGCTCTACTGATTTCTGTGGTTTGTTAAATGCTTGGTTTTGGTTGTATAAGACTGTATATCGAAGTTAGAGAAAGAAAGGGTGATACTGAACTGAACTCGGACATTTTCTTAAAAAATGTCACTAAACCAGTACACGCGACTCCACCCAACAATCAAAAAATTACACCATCCCAGCACCTTTCGAATATACCGTAACCAGGGAGACAGAATAAAGGCTGCCCAACTTCCCCTCGAATACCAAAAGTTCTACACGGAATGGATGGACAGCGAAGAGAAGGAGACCCCTATTCACTGGACCCCGAAGCCAGGACGTTGGGAGAGAGATCCAGTAACTGGAGTAACGTAAGGATAAATATATTAAGCTGGGATAAATACCCGACAAAGCGTAATTGACGTAATATGAACTTGGGGAACTTGTGCTGACTTCTCAGGAAGCCAATTCAAAACATCGGAATCCCAATCAACTACCCCTTCGAACATAATCAAGGTTTGTGGGGTGGCGAAGGAGTTATCCAGGGTACGGTTAAGAAAGGCAAATGGAGATCTCCTGTCCCAAGATATTGGACTCCAACTCTGAAGAAAAGCATCGTTTACAGTGAAGTCTTGAATGTGTATCTATCTGTCATCGTCACTGATAGGGCCTTAAGGCTCATTGACGATCATCATGGTCTTGATAACTACTTAATGATGGTATGATTGCTTGAATTCAACTTTAATTGTCCAATTTTGTCAAAATTGCCATCAATTAGTAAACTGTGCTTAATTGGTCCAATTCTGTTTCCATTGAAGACTCCAGCTTATGACCTTAAGTCCCTGTTGGCTCTCAAGTTGAAGAGGATGATTATGATGGCGTTGTTGGATCGAGACTTTTGTCATAATGATCCAAAGAGACAGCAGGAAATATTAGATAAGTTCAAGGAATACCTTCTTCCGGTTAGTTTCTTGCTTTTTCTATTATTGTAAACGTTTAATTATTATATTTTTGACTCTTTCAGTTTGCCATGTCTTCTATTGTTTTCTAGAGAAATGAAGTGGAATGGTACGGTTTAAGTGTTAAGGAAGCAGTTGTAAAGGCTCAAAAAATCAAGGAGGCTTCTATAAAACCGATTCCCCTGAAAGTAAAATACCGAGCGGAACTGATCCAAGAGCTGCAAGATGAACGTGATAGACCGCCCGAAGACGTTCCTCAGATTCCAGAGACTAGCAAAGAATCGTAAGATTGCAGAAATACGAACAAATCTATAAATGCATTATTTTAACGCTGCTAAATGTTGTTTCAACTTTAATTTTCAGACAATCGTGGATTTCCAGAATGAACCCGTTTTCAAAGTAGCCATATAATAACTGACGGTCTGTCAAGATCATTCAGGTTTTGTAACTAGTTCTTAATCAGTCATGAATTTAATTTAGAATGATCTAAGTGTAGAATTTATTTGGCGCATTAAATAATTGTAGACGTATTTAAAATATTTAGCGACTGAATCCCATTTCTTAATCACAAGTACTGTTTATTTAATTGCAAAATTCAATTTCATGAGCCTATTATACTACTACATACATTCAATGCATATACAAAGGCATTTTATGGTATCTTCAAAATAAAACTGTAGACATTTTACTGGCCCAGTTTTGGAGGAAATTGAGATAAAAACAAAATAAGAGTAACATTAAAATATTATAACGTTAACGTTGTAATCAAACAGATCCATTCTCTTCCTCATACAACACAGGTATTATTACATCTTATAATGAACACATGTGACATTCTATTATTTGAAAGAGAATGTGCAGTCTTTTTCATACCCGACTAATTGTATAACTTTTTAATACTATTAACATCATTTATTCATGGTTAGAAATTGATTACTTGGCAGCCGTAATTGCAGGACTGTTAGGTAAGGGCGATGGAAGGGGTTGTACCTCTCCTTTAGCCTTTCGCTTCGCTTGTTCTGCGATTGGAATTCCCTTATGAGTACCTCCGAAATATCTATATTATTCGGAATTATTGATTAATTGTATGTAATCGTAAAAAAAAGTTAGTAATCAAGTAATTTAATTATTTACGAGAAGAGAACTAGTGGAGGTAATGTGAAAGCTGCGGAGACGCAGAAGAAAGCACCCGGAAAGTTGTCTAAGGTTCCTCTATAAATCGCATTGTATAGCGGATTGCCCCACATAGGCGTGGTTGAGTCAATCACGGCTACAATTGAGTTGATCTTTCCCATCTCAGGTATTGGGGTAACCTTGGATATCATTGTTCTGGCAGCAATAATCATCGTTCCGTTCAGGACGTCCACCACAGGGGCTAGGGATATTTTCGAATTAGATTTCAGGATTATTTTTACTTAAAAAGAAAGCTCAATTTAACTCACCGATATACATCATCAGTTTATTATGGGCAAAGGCGTAGACTAAACTTCCAGCGATTTGACTAACGCATGAAATAAGACCAAGTTTCCAGTCAGCAGTTTTCAGCCATTTTGTCAGGATTCCAACCGACAAGACTCCACCTGAGAATGCATGAACATAACTAGTTTACATGTTGCCTGTAATGGACATTATCGCGGCATCTTTTTAAATTACGACTTACCAGTGAAAGCGATCAGCATTCTGAATGTACTGTACTCGGAGTAATCTGCAGTGCTCCAGTTTAATTTGTTCCGAACAAACAGAAGGAGTACGGAATCTTCGCCTTGCATGGGTGCCATCGTAAAAATGAGAACGATAACGAGCAGATACAATTGCTCCCGTATGCCGTACTCTCTCTTTCTGAAAAACGCCTTCGCAGACTCGATAATGTTCCTAAGGTTAAAGATGTTAAAGAACGCTGCCCTCTTGCTCTGTCCAAAGTTAGCTGGATTGCTTCCCTTCTTCGGATTCGGCATCAGAAACAAAATATACAAGAACGAAGCCACCGCAACGCCTCCGCCCAAACCGAAGATAAAGTAGTAGTCCTTCCCTCCACGTTTCAAAGCTCCTCCCAAAGCAGACCCAGCACTTCTTCCGAACGTTCTCACGGCTGTAAGGACACCCACTCTGAATGTCCTGTCAGCGGTTGAGCTGGTGACCGCGACATAGGTGTAGACTAGAAAACTTATGGCTATACGACCTCCCGTCAAGGACCCGGGGAGAATTGAGAACATGACCACGACTTGAGCAGTCCATGTCTCGTTATAGACGCAGAGCAGGAGGCCAGCGTAGCGGAGGACTACTCCAAATATAGCTAGGAGGAAAGGCATCTTGATCCCGTATACATCAGACCAGTTTCCAAGGAAAAGAGAGAACACGATCGGGAAGAAGTTCTCGATGAATTCCCCGTAAATCCCGATTTCTGAAATGACCTTCTGCGTCTCCTCTTCCTGCTTCTGGTATGTTCTATCTCGGCGACTGGAAAGGAAATGAACCGCGACCAAGTCAGTGCTTTATTTTCTTACTCGATAACTATGTTTTTACTTACTTTTCCATTAGGGCGTCACAAACGGTGTCATTGTAGCCCTTATTGATTCGGCAAGCTCTGTCGAGCTGGAGATCCGAAGCCATGATGTTTCCCATGACGGATGCGATCATGTACAGGAGAAAGCCTGGCTCCATCCGAAGACTCCCTAGCAGTTGCCACCAACTGGATTCTTTCTCTTGGAATGAATCCTCGTCGACATCCTTTGTGGTGCCAACATCCTCCAAAATCTCGTTCGTCGATCTGCTCTCCTCTTTGGACGTTTCGTTCTCATTAAACTCTGTCCCATAGTCAACACCTCCATATTCCGTGGACGTTTTTTGCTCCTCCATTTTGAAATACGATGTCTTCCGTTGCCCCAACCACGCCCTCCCTCAGAAGTCCCATAAATCGCTTCTTTGTTCCCCTCGACGCGAACTTTAAAGCGATAAGGACTTGTCCAGACTAGATCCATTGCAGTGTGTGACCTTTCTTTTTATGCTTTGATTAAAAAAAAGTATTTAGCGATAAAAAGTTGACAAGTTAAATTCAAATATTTTTTAT
Source organism: Seira ritae (assembly GCA_027744415.1). Taxonomy (NCBI): domain Eukaryota; kingdom Metazoa; phylum Arthropoda; class Collembola; order Entomobryomorpha; family Entomobryidae; genus Seira; species Seira ritae. The sequence goes on from JAHZNI010001191.1 coordinate 4,557, forward strand.
GTTAATCGACTTTATTGAGACAATACAAGCATGCCTTGCTCCATAATTGATTTAGGTGATAAGCTCCAAACTGACCACGCTACACACACCGATGATAAACATTGGGCCTACGTGACTAAACAAAAAAGGTCTGGGAAGAAGATAAGGTGCAGATAACATCTCTTTTGATGAACTTTACTATTTTAATGAAAAACATGCTACTTCACGTGCAAATTCAATGCTAAATTGAGCTAAATGAACTTTGCTGTTTTGTTAGAAAAGAGGAATGTTCTTTGATTCTCATTTTGACTCTGAGTCAGAATCCCATTTAATTCAATTTCAATCAAGTCATAGTTACTCAAAAATACATACATTGTTTCAAGTTCAAGCAGTTCCTCGCGTTATCATTTCAGATTATTCATAAGTGTAAAATACGTTTGCTCAAGAATTTGATGGCTCACGTATGTACCTGCTTAAGCTGGAAAAACACAAAGCCACCCTCCGTTAAAATTTTTCAATTACAAATCTGTACAATTATAGCAAGTCTCCGGTTGCCCCAAAATATTGAAAGCATGCTTGTATGCCCAAGTTTCCTTCATTGTTGCTATGTCCAACAAACATTGTTCACATTTTTTGTCAGCATTTTCAGCCAGACGTCTGCCCACGCCATGATGACAGGCATTCAGGCATTATCATTAAGTAGGTCTGTATACTGAAATGAAATAAAATAAAATGATGCATTTTGACTGACGCACTCGTCATTTTTTTCAAATTAGATAGCTCGATTAGATTAGATTTTTAGAAGATTTTTTTATGGATAATAACGATGAAAATCTCAAGCAAAAAGTTATCAATCAAGCATCTTAAAAAGTATCATCATCAATCTGTTGTAGATTTATTGACATTTATTCTCTTGAAAAAATGGATTGAAGGATGATGACAAACGTTTGTGGTGCATGATGCTCATAATAACATTGTTATAAGTATGATGTTGACTTCTAAAAATAGACTTTTAGTAAGAATGAATTCTTTTAAATAGATAGACATATATACATATGCATTCAAAATTTAAACTTACTTACTCGGATGAGATCTCTTGAGAAAGATGCATACAACAACAGAAATAAAATTCAAAGAAAGGTCCTTTTCATTGAATGCCTGATTGTCTTTAATTCAGGCGAATGATCATCAATATCAATATCAATTTAATTTTGCCTTTTGTACACTTTCCACCAAGCTTGAAAAGCATCCCCGAGGGGCAACAAGACAGTGTGTTCATTTATAGTTTTTGCAAGAATTTAATTGGGTCGGTTGGTTAGTCAAAATAAAAATCCAAAGCCAAGAGCCAAGCCTAGCCAGTCAGATTGCAAAATGCAGTAGAGAAATTGAAATGCCATAATAATACAATGCAATGCAACGCAAATACTAAATGGTGAAATGAAAGGGAAGGAAACTTCATCATGTCGTGTCTTTCATTCTTGTCGTGTCTGCCTTAAGGCGCTCTTCCTGTTTCAACATTTACACCTCATGCATAGGTAACGTAACGATGTTGAGGCTGAAGAGGATGTTGCTGTGATTGTGATGTAGGGTGCAGTAGTTTGAAAACGAGGAAGAAAAAAATAAACCACCCATCATCATCAACCTCACCTCATAGACGTATCATAATATCATGTTCATAAGATGTACAGCGTTGTAAAACCCTCAGCCTCACCTACACGCCTTACCCACGTAAAAAGAGCTAACCCTTGAGGATTTAACTTGAAGATGCTTGCTTCTTTACAGATTGAATAGGTACATAGGTACATCTCTTCTTTCAAATATGCATAATGGTAATAGTAATATTGTATAGATGATGCGATTCAATCCGTCGAAATGGTTGCATTGTAAAATTGTGACCAAACCACGGCCTTAGATCAGGCAGGCAAGATCGTAAAATAAGAGTTTTAAATCCTGAGCGAAGAGCGAAGCAAAGATGATAATAGTAATGACGTCTCCCTCGAAAGACGCCTTTGCATTATCATTATCGCTAAGTTTGAGCTGAAGATTCACATTTTTTTCTGGCTTAATGCACGGCAATACAATATCCTTTCCTTTTTTTACCTGTTTTGTTGAAGACTTGCGGATGATGACGATGCGATGTGATGTGCTACATTTAATCCAAATATGTACATGGTTCAGAGCGTCAACATCAGCTAGTCATTTTTGAGTAAGCTCGCAGCGCAGCGTAAGTAAGGGCAACGCATCCCATGTGCGAGTAACAGATCAAGTGAGTGCCTGAGTTGCCATCGTTTGTCGTTTGTGAGTTTGTGACGACTTGCGTGAAGTGTGACTATTTCCATCTTCTACGCGAGAGGAAGTAAAAGGAGATACGGTGAGTTTGCTAAAACCGATAATATTGTATTTTTGAAATAATAAAATGCAGTGCAAGCAGCACCAGACTTATACACGGAGGAAAATTGTGGTTCCTAAATATTTCATTCAAACATTTTACAATTAGTTTAGGTACCTTTGTAATATTTTGTGAGATCATCTTCCATAGATTCCCTAGCTATTTAGTTTCATTGGTTCACAGTGTTGCCGTGGGCGAGGGATTCATAAGGCATCAGGACACAAAGCCACGTAAATGTTAGAGACAAACTTAAAAATTGTGGTTCCTAAATATTTCATTCAAACAATTTACAATTAGTTTACCTTTTTTAATGTTTTGTGAGATCATCTTCCATAGATTCCCTAGCTATTTAGTTTCATTGGTTCAAAATGTTGCCGTGGGCGAGGGGATTCATAAGGCATCAGAACACAAAGCCACGTAAATGTTAGAGACAAACTTGTCATTTTCAAAAGATGTCTTCATAAAAATTTTAAGAGTTTTCCGTTTTACTGAAAATTTTATTAAAACAAGACATTTTGGGCAATTTTCTGTTTATTGCATTAAAAATTTAATAACTTCGATCCAGAAGAAGAGAAACATGTTTCCCGTTTCAATCCGTTTATATGGCACTTGGCAGTTTGATACCATGTCAGTTAAATGGAAAGTATGATTCNATTTTGGGCAATTTTCTGTTTATTGCATTAAAAATTTAATAACTTCGATCCAGAAGAAGAGAAACATGTTTCCCGTTTCAATCCATTTATATTGCAGTTTGATACCATGTCAGTTAAATGGAAAGTATTATTCTTTCTTTCAAGTCTAAAACATCACATAATGTCTCTTTCTCTGTCATGAAGAAGGAAACATGATCTCTCTCATAAAATATTTACATCCAAAAATGTAGCAGGAATCTCCTATTTACTTCTTAGCACTTTTTGTTTTCTCAAGTTTCCTCTATTTTCCTAAAAAGGTTTTGTTCAATCTCGAACTGATAAATACTAGATCAGACTCACTTTTTCATTCGCCTCTTCGACTTAAAAAGCGACATTGTTAAAGGCAGTAACGAACAACCCCCTTGCATACGTCTCCATTTATCTAAGAAACGAGAACATTTCAATTCAGGTAAAAAACATAATGGGACAATAATAAATACGCTCGCATCAATAAATACTCGCTTAACTACTTCATGCATTGCGTATGTACGGCAGCAGCATTCGTCAGAGCCTGTAGCTTGTTCAAGCTTTCGAAAATTCTAATTGCTGAGAAAGGCAATACAGCATTAATTATAAATTCTCGAAAAAAAAGAGATAGTGATCGTGATCACATCCCAATAACAGCGTTGTTACCATCACCATCCTCAACAGAAAGGTAAACATGAACATGACAATTGCTAGCGCAATTGGATTTTGTACAAGGAAGCCAAAGCTGAGCCAAGCTAGAAGATCTCTTTGCACCTCTCCTCTCACAATTCATTAGGCAATGAGGATTTCATACAAAGTTTTACAATAATCATCTCATCTCAAACGAGATTTTTTTTTCGAGGAATGATAATAATATGAACAGGTGTAAAAGTAAACTCGAGTGAGTTGGCTAAAAAATCCATTTTCAGATGATGCATTTAGCTTGGTTTGGTCATTAAACATACATATCATATTCATCAATACATGCATATCCACTGTGGTTCTCAGATGAGAAGACGTAAAACAAGTGTGGTAACTCGAAAATGAGGCTCTTGAGACTTGAATAATTTAATACTGATCACGGGATTATATTTCATCAAAGTTGTACTCGCAAGGCCAAGCTAAAGTCTATTTTCGAAATCGGATCTTCAATTGAAATCATAATCCCGGTCGGTCAGTCAACGGGCCACCAGACCAGAATCTGAATCTGTACTTTAGATGCTTATATGCTTCAATAAAAGTGCCGTTTTTGCACAATCGCATCTCATCACAACAGAGCGCAATCGTACTCGTATAACTGAATCTCGGTTTCAGGAATACAATCTTGGACTTGACTTGATGTTGTTGGTCCTCTCATGCCAAAACTGCACTTCTGAAAAGATATTAGGTTGAAGAAAGCATAATAAATCCTCTTTGATTCGTCATAGTCACGGCATTGCATGGCATGCATACCAGTAGTCTTCATCGCAGGTCTACGTTGGGGGAAAGCCACAGGTTTTGAATGCACTCATTTTGTTACCGAATGTTGATATGTTGTTGTGATTACTTAGGCATTTTTACTACTTAAGCTAAAAGTGTTTACTATCGAAGAAGCGCTCTATTAGGACCACGCCGTAGGACAAAGTGTGTTGTGTTTAGTCCGTCCGGGTGCGTACTTCTCATTCCACCAATTTTTCGCCGCTCATCTCGCGGCATTAGGGAAACCCATGGTGCCATTGAATTATTATTTTTTTAGCAATTTGATTTTCGTGCCAGAAATCATGATCAATTCAAAGTAATTATTTGAGCGCTTCCAAACTTTTTCCAGAGATCAACTTTCTGATGTTTACTAGAATTTATATTTTAAAGACAACAAGCGTAGCACGCGTTGCATATTCCCGAAGAATAATCTGCCAAACTAGAAGAGACCAGAAGAGACAAGACACCTTTTGTGGCGTGGGGGTAGTTGTTGTTGGCTGCTGATGTTGACTTACTTGGCATGCACTTGCTCTGACTTCGTACATGTACATCATCGTTATTATCAACACAATATCATCCTTTCCCCTCTGCATTTTTTCAGAACATTTCATCTCATGAAATATTATAGGACGACTCGAATGCTCGACTGTTGCATTGCATATGCCTTTCGAGCACAGTCACAGAGAGATAGAGTTGCACCCACGCAAAATTAAAATCTATCTATCTATCCATTTTTAAAGAAAAAAGTACTTGCTATGCATTTGTCTTGAAATGTGCCGTGTCCTCCTGTTGTGAACAAAACCTTTACATCTCAAGTGGATTCGACTAGAGTAGAAAAGAAATGAAGAAATGAAATGTATTCTTTAATTCTTTCAGACAATAATCGCAATCACTATCACAATCCGAAGAGGAGGACGGCCGAAGTCAACTTCTGAAAAAGAGAACATGAACATGTGGTGAAATGTGTAATTTAATTTAATGGTCACAACGAAAATGTTGAAGTGAATTGAGTTGGATACGTGATACGTGTAAATTTATTTTATTCGTAGGTATTTTTGCCTGATTGAAAATAAAAGAGAGAGAAGTGAATTGTGTGTTTTGTGGTTTTCATAAAAAAAAGTTAAGATTTGAGTTCTCTGGGGAAAAAGAGAAAGATTACTCCAAAAAGTTAAGGCAGAAGAAAATGATGCGTGACGACAACGCACAGCCAAAGCCTGCGATGCCGACGCATCACACTACCACGACGACAACGACTACGGCAGGGCCCAAGGTTGTGGCGCTGGACTGGATTAAGCTTGACATTAACTACTTCAGAACCATTCCAGGGATACTGAAAATAGTTGAATTTGTAAGTTTTATAAGAAACATGAAGTGAACTTTCTTAGATTGAATGTTGCCTTTCCACTACGTTGTAATTAACCTTCCCTGGATGCGAATATGCGGGGTTAATGGGATTTAAAACGAAGTACACGCTTAGCATTTGCAATTGAGATATTTGAAATTGAAATGTGAAAGGAAATAAATAATTTTAGCAGTGGTCACGGTCTTGATATTAGAACTTGTGTGGAACGTGGAAGTCGACAATTAGGCTATAAGGTATAGTATTGATGTAGTAGATTGGGACAAAATTTTTATTCGAAATTGGCAGTTTTTTTAAGTTCGAAAATGAAGGTAAAAGTTTGCCCTTAGTATGCATTTCAATAGTTTTCAAAAAATCATTCACATTTTATCCTTGAAAACTGTATTACATTCTGAAAGAAAAAAACTCAACCTGCACAACCCCTTTCATTGTCATTCGACTAGAAGATAGGAGCATCTTAAAACAAAGGGCAAATATTCGTTGCATTCCTCGGTCACATTTATCATTCGGAATGACTCCCGCATTCACTTGACACTGACTGACTTCCTGACTGATTCGATTCACAGACTCAGAGTCATTTCAATTATAAAGGACAATTAAACCTTAAAATAGTTTATTAGCGTTTTGCACCGAAGCGTGGAAAACAAATTCGCTTGCGTTGCGGATTTCGACCTTTGAATTATTTGGAACCAGGGAAATCTATTTTTTCTCATTAGTATAGTCATTGAGGAAGACATTAAGTTTAAGATCAAAGTTGCCTCTGCATTTATGTAAATGCAAAAAAATTGAAGGCAACATAAAAACTGTTTCGAATTCCCAATGGGAATCTGAAAATCTTTGTTTCATGAATTTGTAAGATTTTGAAAGGAAAAGAAGGATTTCATTGTAATTGGCTTGAAGCCTGCTGACTTTTTGCCATGAATTTTTGTTAATCGTATGTACATGCCACCGACACAGAGGCCGAATTAAAAAATCAGATTTTGAGCAGTAGACATTTTTGGTGATAAGGATTGTCAAAGCAGATTTTGTTAGAGTGAAATCTTCATGAAGACAGAAGGACAATTTGATAAAACGTAGCTACGTGATAATTACAAAAACGAATCGCACTTGATCATTTCAATCTTGCTTTCTTTTGCTTAGCTTGAATAGTTTCGAGACGATGTGCTCAGTAGGGAGAGATGCACCAGAATGATTTTTCCTACCGTGGAAAGTTGAAATGAACAAATTGAATTTCAATTTCAAGCACACGTGAATTATATTTATAGAACTACTAATGGCAACATGATAAATGACTCTTATAGAACATTAGACTCTGCTTATATAATGGTAAAGCTCATCAATAAAGCTTTGTTCTCATCTCTCACATGAATTGAAATGAGCTGGAAATGGATTCGTATCTGCCAATTATGCTGGAAAATATTTATGTTTAAAAATACTAAGGAACAGGAAAAGAAAGGAGAAAGGCTTATCTTTTCATCGATAGTGATGTGGGCAGTATCATACCTTTAACATAGAAAATGTTTTAAGCGAGAAGAAAACAAAGTACCTATCCTTTTGACACCTTTCGAAGGAAGATGTGGATTTTTTCACGCTTTACCTACCCTCAGAAATACAAGTTGGAAAATCGCGAATTCAAGAGTACTAAATTACTATGTACTACAAGTAAATATCGTTGTGTTGTGAACGCAATAGTCCGAGTCCCATAATGCCACTAAAGTTTCATTCTTTAGTTATGCTGCCAATAACTATGTCGACTTTTCTCGTTGACTTTGTATTTATGAGAATGTTGCTAATTGTTGGAAATTATTCTCCTTCACTACTTGTTACCTTTCTCATACATATGAACAATCGTCAAATCCCGGTCTTGAACTAACAATTAGCAAGCATAGATTAGATTAGATTTTTGAAAAGTGTCTGTTATTTCATCTTTAGTCTTTAGTACATAGAAACGTAAAGTTACATCATAAGGTTTTTATGAATTTCTTTCCTTGAAGTTTGCTATCTCATCAACTCTCGACAATAATAGAAAATATATGCAGTAACGTTTCAAGTTTTCTAAGGGTTTCTTAAAAAATCATAAAAGCTTTAAGTCATTAGGCAGGGTGTAGGGTTTACTCTCGCGCGCCACGCATTATTATGTTATCAAGTAAACTGGGGGGGAGATTTTTGAAAAGTGTCTGTTATTTCATCTTTAGTCTTTAGGACATAGAAACGTAAAGTTACATCATAAGGTTTTTATGAATTTCTTTCCTTGAGGTTTGTTTGTTATCAACTCTCGACAATAATAGAAATTATATGCAGTTAATGTTTTCAGTTTTCTAAGAGTTTCTTTAAAAATCATAAAAGCTTTAAGTCATTAAGCAGGGTGTAGGGTTTACTCTCGCGCGCCACGCATTATTATGTTATCAAGTAAACTGGGGGGTTCTTGGTTTTGTAACCGGGCGGAAATGAATCATTATGTAATATTTGAAGAAAATCAAGTCTAACGATCAACTTTACTGGTACTTTAAAAACGATTATGATGTTTGAAAAATGGTGGCATAAAATGTAGGCACTATTATGAAATATTGTAATAGATACTAAGATTTCATTCCCATGCATCCAACTTCAAAGTTTGAATATTTGTTTGGATCAAGTTCAAACATGCTTTTTCATCCTTCTCTTGCACAAATGACACATCTACTAAATAAAAGCAAGGCTACGAGGCTTCTGAAGATGACATGTACTTCTAATTCCCACCTGCCATTTTATGAGATGTTTCTGAGATCATCATTTCTCATCTTCGTCGAATGTTGCGTAATAAATGACTTTTTATATTTCTGCTTTGTAGGTGTTTGGTATCATTTGTATGGCGTGTGGAGCACCCGCAAGGTAAAACATCCTCCATGAAAATAAAATGACTTAATTCCACTTCAAACTGGGACATCTTCATGCTCGTCTAATTTTCATGAAGCAGAACCGATGACGCGACTTTTTTCATTCCAGGTTCAGTGGAACACATTTCTTCCTGTTCGTTGTTGTCTTGACATTCCTTATCACATCCTTCTGGATACTTATCTATTTATTTGCGATCCGGGAAGGGCTGATGTTGCGCATACCCTGGATCACTCTTGTATGAAAAAAATTTAGTCATTTCTATTCAAATTTCAAGGTCTTTAAAACAATATTTATTTCTATGACGCTGACGCTCGCGTATTTTCATTTGTTTCCAGGAGTTCTATTACACAACTGCCGCCACCGCTTTCTACTTTATTGCAATGGTCGTACAATTTGTGGTCGTGTCT
>JAHZNI010001192.1:0-28421 GCA_027744415.1 Seira ritae
GTACATATGCCCTTCACAGTCATTTAGTTTATGTCAAGCTACATACGTAGCACTTCTGATATATAAAAGTGAAATTAAATTGCATATAAAAGTAAATGGCGAGAGAAATAATACTCGATTCCCCTCCAGCACTAAGCTGGAAACAGAATCGCTGAAAGTTTCGATTCGAAGATGCATGTAGATGAGCAATAAAAAGGGCTGAAGCTGAAAGTACTGGAAAGGAGATCACACTTCTTATTTTTTCATGCATAATATGCCTAAAAGATATTTACTGAGCTGGTTCGAGTTTTCTCTGTGTATTTTGTAAACTTGCAATGTATGTAGAACAAACAGCTAAAAGTAAAGTTGAGATGAGAAACGCTGCTGAGGCTGGCAGGAAGCAGGAAAGTGGAAAGCGCTGTAAATGCCGCATTTCGCTTCATCTGCCAAGGCAGCAGAAAGAGGGGACTTGGTAACTCTGAAAATGTAGCAGTAGAAGTACCAATTCCATAATACTTAGCTCTAGCTATCCAAGTACTTTTTAACTGCTGCTGGCGATGAAGAAGCCTTTTTGCAAGTAAAATACAAGTCAAGGTCATGCATCTTATAAGCATAAGGGTAGACCCTACCCTATCCCACTATCAAGGAGGGAATGTATTATTGGAGGGCTATGACTATAGTGCCTCGAGTAAAAGAGAAAATAGAATAATAATAGTTTTCCTACCCTCATCTCACTTTTCTTGACGGTCTCAACTGCTTCAGTTTTGTGAAACTACTGACATATGTTTGCCTTAACGCGTGCTATGCCATCATCATCATCATCAAAGTAAAAAGAGAAAGTGGAAGGAGAAAGTCCCTCATATTAATGAAGTTTGGATAATGAATAAAATATAAATTCAGCAGAGATGCAAATGCAAGATGAATGCTAGAACTACAAGGAATGAAGTTGGAGGTTGGAGTGCGAATTTGCATGGCCTAAAGATAACATTAAGAATGCTGCAAGCGCAAGCACTACTACCGGAGACAAATGAGAATGTGGTTTGTAGCTGGAATGTGGCAATTAATATGGATTAATTTTGTTTCCTCTTGTCTTGTTTCTTGTACAGTCACTGTGTTCCTCGCCGTCTTGTGTCTCGTGATTAGCGTCTGTCTCCTGGAGTTCTACTTGGCCATGCTACTACTGAACGCTACAAAAAGGGTAAGAACATGCATACAACGTACATTATATTTAATCCGTGTTGACGTTTTTTATTCAATTACCACTGGGATTTTGTAATGATGATGATGACAATGGAAAAAACTACCGAAAGCTTTGTAATCATTTCCCTTCCCTTGTTTTAGTCCTGTACAGGCTTTTTGTTTCGCTGCTTTTGTAATTTTCATTTCCGTTGTAAAAAATAAGCCCTATTCAATGCCAATTCTATCTCCGTTCCTGTATTCCAAGTATTTCGACTGAAGCAACAACAGAAATAGCAACCTCTTTTCCGTCCTCTTTTTTGTATTGAAAAAAAATAATGGGAAATGGGAATAGTATCCGCAGTGGAGAGTGGATGCCAACTAACGAAATAAACATTTAATTAAAAGTCAAGATTTTTCGTGACAAGTTCTAATTAGCTGCTAACAGCTTTCTCCAACGAAGCGCTACAGGAAAAGCAATGTCCATTCGAGTGGAATAAATCCATTCTCTCTTGGTCTACTAGATCTACTTACAGTACATGAACTTCAGTACGTTCGAGCAGTGATGTTGTGATGATGATGATGGGAAGCGCAAGTTTCTCTCGGAAAAGCTTTTTTTGACTAATGTTAGCAAATCAGCTTAATTTTAGTTTTATAGAGATGAAAAAGAGGTCTAGAGTCCATCCTCTCCAGATGCTAGGCCAGACCAGGCCAGGTCCAGCTAATAATAATCCTTTCGGTTGATTTTATCCTTTTCACTGAAGGGTGTCCTTGAAGATACTCCAAAAGAAACTGCCAGATAGACAGAAGATAGTGTAAAAATAACTTTTCTCCAATCTCCAGCAGACTACAAATATTCTCAGGGCACTCGATTAGGATTAAGAAAACATATTTTTTCTCTTGATAAAACACGAAGAGGGCAGTGCTAATTGCATTACCCCTTGCATGTCATCAAACCTTATCAAAAGACGGGAATATGTAGTACGGGGCAATTAGAAACGTGCACGTTCCATTTAGGAAATAATTTTCCTTTCAATGAGCCTCAAAAATACTAGTGCCATTTTTCGAGAGTTGTTGATAAACTCTATAATAATTACATATAGCGTGTGGCCGTGGCCATTGAGTGTAACGTAATCCTGATTTATACAATAAAAATGTAGCTTTAATTCCGGCAATCATCATGATCGTCATCACATTTTCCTGCTTTTCCTTTCTCTCTCTTTGCCCAATAGACCAGGACTAACCTCACCACATTCAACCTATTACCCATTACTATTACCCACGCAATAAATTCCGAATCACGAAGGAGCTGCAAAAAAATTGCAGTGAAAAAAAATTCTTCACAAACTAATGAAGCATTCCACGTTCTTTCCTTTTACATCCACATCGACCACTTTACTTTACAAAGTTTGGCATTAACCTTGCAACTTCCCTTTCCTCCGTTCCATTCTAAAGAAAAATTTTTTTTTTGGAACTGGTCATTATTACACTTGAAAAGTAACGTTTATTACCCAACAATCTTTTGGCAAAAGTGGTGGTGGTACAGACTACAGAGTTTGGGCTTTTTATAAACATGTGAAAAAAACTTTCCTTTCTTTCGGCTGGGCTTGGCTTAACTCAACTCAATGATGAGAATGAGAACAATGATGATGATAGTCCTTTTCTCTGGAGTAATTGTAAAAATTTGAAGAGAAAAGCAATATTCCTTAACTTTATTGTGATATGTATGGCACATAAAAACTTGCTATTGCTATATCCTTTAGAACAATTAAGACGGAAGCATTGTAAAAAAATATAAGGGCTTTATTCCATTCCATTCCTATTCCTTTTCTCCTCCTTTCTCCTTTGTCCAAACTTTCTTTTTTATTTTATTATTTTTCTTGTGCTGGTAGCCTACTACACTGTTCTACTGTTCTATTATTGTGAAGGTTGTTAAAATGACATTGTATTGTTTTCTTTATATTTGAACAGAAAAAAGTGACGAGTTGTTATCTATACTGGAGGATGGTGGTTGTGGTGCTCCTCGTTGTTCTATTCATCTTGGGAGGTATTATCCTGCCGGCATATATAGTCCCGATATGCATCCTCGGCGTTTTTGTCATCTTCTACAAACTGTACTGCTTCTGGGTTGTCAAAGTCTTCGTCTCGAGGATCGGCACGGAACTGGACGATAATATTGACAGCTTACCAACCGTTTGCGGGGAGAACGAAGAATTTACGAAGCTATAAAAAAATCCTTCCTTGAGGAAAAATAGGATGGTTTTAATAGCCTCTTCTACTTGAAGTACTTAAGTCCGTATCTGTCCTTAAAAATCTACAAAAAAATAGTAAAATGGATAAAACGTCGGCCCATTTATTTTATCAATCGTAATACATATGTACGTGGTCGGTCGGGGTGACTTGCGATAACCCATATACGTATATAGCCATATTTTGCAGAGGTATTACATTATTGCAGCTGCAGATTCCATTCCATTTTGGCTTTCTTTATATTGCTTTATTTTGATAGCAGGAGCTAGCTAGTTCCTCCTGCTTCCTCTCTCCCATTGAAAAAGTAAAATGGCAAACGGATAAAGCTCTCTATTTTTGTATGGAATGTTTGCAGAACAATCAAAGGAGTAGTACTAAAGCAAGGCAAACATTGAGATTTTTTATCGTCATGAAAAGCCCTTGAGCACACAAGTTCCTTTGCCAATAAAATAAAGGGGGTTTCACGTGTACAAAAAGCTCAGCACCTACCAACACCACTATAATAAGACTACCACTTCAAATTACTTTTAATCGAAATAAAAAATTTCTTCCCGTCTTTAGTTTCTTTCTATAAAAGTGGTATATACAATGTAGTAGGGTACAATATATTATTACCTATGTACCTTTGTTGCAGTTGCGAGTTGCAGATATGAGGAAATTGCCTTGTGCGAGAGAACGAAAACTGGTGAAAGATTTTTTATTGATGAAACATTCGTGATGTGATGGGAGAGAGCTTTTTTATTCCTGCGTGGCATGTCTTGGGCATAATATGTAGCAAAGTATAAAGTAGCAAAATACCAAGACGCAGGCATATGTCTCAAAATCCAAATTAAATAGGCATGGAGATGGAACACGAAGTCCGTGTGAGGAGGAGATTGAGGTTCGTCTAGCACACGTGAGCTTTCAATGAAACAACGCAGCCTTGTTCATAGCTTATTTGTTTGTAGACTTCTGGACTGGATTGGATTGAGATCCCCAAGTGACAAACCAAGACTAGAAGTCCTGGAAAGATCTATAAATGAAAATATAAGTTGGTTACCTCATACTGGTTGAAAGCTAAACAGTGACCTCTGAAAGGATGTAAAACCACAGGAGAAAATTTAGGTTTGGTCTTTAGTCCACGTGAGTCGTACTTAGTCGCAACTCAGTCAAGTCCAAAGAATATTATGGTAATTTATAGCTATTCTTCCAAAAATAATAATGCTCCAATTCGAGCACAATTTCCGTTTAAGTTAAATTCGACTTAATAAATTTGCGCAAGTAATAATAATAACCAACCAACATCCTTGGAGTTGGAAGGTTCCTTCCTTGTTAATTCCCTTCTATAATACCGGAGAGCGGAAGTTGTGCATTGAAAAAACTTCAGGGAAAGTTATGCCATTCTATTGTCATATTTTATTCAGTCATGCATAGCCAAAGCCTAGAAAAGCCAAGCCACACACTCGCTCTATGTTCTAAGAAGATGATATGTTCTTCCATCCGTAAAGAAAATTCTCGCGATGCGATCCGACTTACTCATTTGTGCCCACAATTGTTAAAAGACAGAAAAGGAGTTTCTACCTACCTACTACTTTTTACTCAAAATTTTTGGAATTCAATTTTTTCACGGAAGAAGAATTAGCCAAGCCAAGCCACGAAACTTGTTAGAGCCATTATCTCCCCTGCAATTCCACTCAATTTAATTGTAGCTCGAGCTCCGAGAGAAAGTGGTTGCAACTTACTTTGTAATCTTGTTAGATGATCTGAGAAATACTGTAAGGTACATACTTACTTCTGCATTTTAGCCTAAAAGATTGTCTTATTCCATCACAACTACCAATTTCTAGGTAATTATTTCAAAAAAAAAACTTCCTAGCGAGATCTCCCAAGGCTGACGTATTTTTCCCTTACGGAAAAAGTGTAGTCCTACGGTACTCGTAAAAGCACTTTTTGAGTTTGCGTGAATAAAAAAATTTTTCTCATTAGTTGTCATTACATTAGTACTTGAATCAGAATCACAGGACGACATGTTGTGAGAACACGAGTACATAAGAGTGAAAATTGAGATTTTCCACGATATAGTAGATAGGGTTACTACTACACTACTTGAGTGAACAGCAAAGTCTAACACGTTCACCATCGCTGGAGAAAGTTTGCTTTAGTCACATAGTAGTCCTAACTTAATGAAAAGGACGTTTTAAGAACTCCACTAATTCCATTAAGTATAGTCCATAAATTCGGTGGAAATTTGTGCATGCTCTCAAGATGAGGAAGATGATGATGATGACGCACAAAAAAAGCATTTGTACATTGTCTTCCCTCCTTCTACACGATCTTAAAAATATTATATTATTAGGGTAAAGACATTAAATGTGAGAAAGGGATTCAGGTTTGTATAATTCTTTAATTTAAGGACGTGTCTCGCGTAATTCTTTTATACCAAAAATGAATGATGTGATATATGATTCCGGTATGGTTCTGGTTGGAATGGGGGGAAGTTATAAATTGCCTCATGATGGTGATGATAATGATTATGTTTTTGCTACAAAACGCCTGATAAAAAAAGCCTGCTTACGGACTCGGAATGTTAAATATTAGGGCAGGAAAGGAATCATATTATATATGGATAGATAACGCTCGTTCGTTCTGACTAAAGATGGGTTGCACAACGTGCTTTGGAGTACTGATTTTCTGATTTCGTCTCACCTTTCCCTCGTAAAAAGTAAAAATAGGCTGGATGGTGAGAGTGATGTGATCGTGAATGCCAAGGTCAAGCTTGCATTTTTAACTTGGGATGTTTTCTGCAGTATCTGTGTGCACATACTTGTTACTAAAGAATTTTTCTCGGATTTTTAAAACCCAACACAAGTACCTTGACAAACTAAACTAATCCTAAAAAGTCTCTCCTATTACCTAATTCAGTGTCTTGTCTGGAATGTAAATAATTTAGAGTTCACCTGAGATTCAGAGAGGAATTCGGTGTGATTTTACAGTAGATTTGCAGCTTTAGATGGTATCGCATTTTCGTTGCAGAAGAGTATAAAACATGTATTGAATTTTATTAGTACCTGAGTGAGAACTGCAAACACGGACTAACAAACGTTGAAGATTGCGTTGATATGATATGCCAGCTGAAGGCAAGATTTATGAACGAAAATCGGAGACAGCTTCCAGCGAAGCATATCAATGTTTTTACGGCTAGTCATTTTGTTTACTCAGATCACAGATCCTGTAATTCTCACAATGCCCCAAAAATGCCCAACCGAAATGTATGGTACTGTTTCTAGATTATAAAATCATTCATAGCCAAGATAACTCTGTTCGTCTAAGTCCTTATATACTTATTAACTAAAATAATTAATCCAATGTTACGTTACAAGGTACGACTAACTGGAAATTTTTTGACGTCAATAACATTCCGTGATAAATTAGGATACAGGTGAAGGTTATAGATACTAACACAATTATATTATGATTGAGCGTCCTCGTCTCTGGCTTTGATGTTCGGATTCCGTGAAAATGTAAGGAACAAGTATTTGGAACGAGAGCTATTGAATTCTTGAATGCCCTTTGACTGTGCACTTTCTCATAACAAGTATTTTTTATTCATATTATGAATATTATTGTATTCCATGTAAGCATCTGAAAAAAGACATGTGAATTGAATAAGCTACATCCTTTTGATTACAAGAAAGTATAGTTTATCCATAGATTCTAGCCCTATTCATTATATAAACTAATAAAATTATATTTAGTAATAAATGGGATTTCTTCCAGGGATTGACATCGATTAGACAAGGCGATCTGTATTGATGTCACTTATAAAAAATCTCTTTATTAAATATTCATGAAATCTGTGTGAACAAATTCACGTCTCTTCTACTCCTTTCCCGACAGGTTACCTATAGTACCTCCCTCGATTTCGCAATTTGTAAGTGTAATCGTATCCTGCTGAGCACCATTATTATTCCAGAGGTTCCTATCAGAATTTTTCATTTTTTCTCGTCAATGTAATGCAGTGGATTCTGGATTTATTGAAATCCCGGAGAAAGAGTAAAAGTTGCTTCTTTGTGCCACGCATTGGTGAAACGAGGATGCTCACGTGTATTAAACTAAACTAACAAGACTAAAAAAGATAGATTCAGAATCAGAATTCAGATCTCTAATTTCAGAGGAAATATTTTACCGCATTGTACATATTGTAGCGCTATAAGTTATAGTATGGATGGGTGAATGAGAAAAAGTGAGCCAAGCCAAACCCTTTCTCTCGTTTTTGGAAGATAGATTGTAAGATGCGCAGCATGTGTCAAGAATGTTAGAAGAATAACAGGACGCGTCATGAATTTTCATCACTTTTGCGACTTGCGAACCTTGCTTATATAAAAACTCAAACTTTTCCCCTAAAACATAAAGTAAGTTTGTAGGTGTAAGTAATATTTAGTTGTGCTGATAATGCTGTATCAGCATAAGATGAATATCTAAGGCGTATATATTATATGTATATTATGATTAAGATCGATATCACTTTAATATAATAAAAAAAACGAAAGGATTATGCGTATTATAAGCCTAATAACGTAAGTGATGAGATGTCAAAAAAGATTTAATAGTGAAGGACATTTTTGGAATAAAAATTACTCATTCGTTATTATATTATATTATATTATGTATACCTTAGGAATCCTGCTCCTGCTGCCACAGTTTACCTCTAGTCTTCAATATTATATGCTTCACTCGTCTCCGAGTCCTGTCCTCCCTTCCAAGCCAATCAAAATCAATGTCAACCTTGTGATACTCTTTACGATTTAGGAAATTCATGAAAAAAATCAATATTCATTATTATTATTTTCCGTGATGCATGCACTGTCATTGTCTCACCTCCTTCTCTCAACTTCAACAGACTTTGTTTTCATGTGGATCACTTTCGCGAGTAAACTGTATGTAAAATGTAGTAAAATTGCACCTACTTACGACTTTCTCACTCGATGGACCTTTGGGAATTCCTTTATATATTTTGTGCTCCTCTTGTCTGTATTTATTTATGGAAAAGTGAAGAAATGTTGCATTATTTGTATGTGTAATTAGTAAATATTTGAAAAAGAATGACCTTCCTAAGAGTATCTTTTAGTTTTTGGAGTAACTTTTTGAAATGATGCTGCAAGATTATGATAATTCCGAATATTATATATAAATCTACCAAATTAAAACTAGAACGTACTAAATCTTGTTATGTACTCGTCGACATAAAATTACCTATAGAATATTATTCATATACCTACATATTATGCAGTTATGCCCTGCTTATTTATTAGAATAGAATGTCGACAATTTTTAATACCTAGATAGTCTCAATTAAGTCTCAATGTGCGCAAAATATCCACCAGCAAATTTCATTAAGACTACTAGTTGTAAGTAATTAAGAAAATAAATTTGTAAGTTAATCCGATGTAAATTAAAATGGTACTTTGAGTTCAAGTTTATAATAAAGTTGTAAATATGAATACGGATGAGAGGGAAAGGGAGATGCGATTGTTTGAAATTGTCAACTTCTCTTTTCCTGGAACTGACCTATCTTTTGCGCATTTGCATTAGGCTCCGATCAAAATGTGCTACTTGCGTCATTCTCATCTCACTTTGAAACATTATTAATTCCGCTGTTTTTCACTCAAAACAAGTCACTCTTGGAATGGGTTTTCCTCCAGCAAATAAATGTATTTACTTTAGCACGAAAGTATCATGAAAATGTGCATACTTTTAGTTTTAGTTGACAATGTTGACATGCTATTTTAGATCCTGGTCTTTCCTAATTTTTCGGGACTATAAAAAGACACTCATGAGGAAGTAAAATGTCATCTGCATCCGATCCACAACCACAGCATTCATTGGTCATCCCAGAGCTTACACTTCGAAATAGAATTTTGAAAGAAATGGCGATAATTTCGGTAAGCCAAATTCAATTATTTGTAAAAGTACAAACGCAAAAAGAAACATTTCAAATTTTTCTAATGCGTTTCAGATTCTGGCAGTCTTACTGGCCTGTATTATTGGCCCAGGCCTGTGCGCTGAAAATATCGAATCACCCCAGCCCCCGAATTCCTTAAACAATATTCGAAGCCCTGAATCTGAAACGAATATTTCTGAAAAGAAAGCTGAACTACCGAGTCAAAATGATCTTGATACGGCTGACACGATCAGAATAGGTCCTCCTACTTACGGAGCGTTTGGTTTCGGGGCTTTTCATCGACCTCACTACCATCACCGCCACCACCATCATGGCCATCGTCACATCCACAGCCACGGTGGTTGGGTTTTCGTTGGGTGAAAGAAACGAACAACGAAATAATATTTGACCTTCTTCAAATATACAATAATTGATGCAAACGAAATGAATAAAACTAAACATGAAACACTAAATATTCTTGTGTTGTGTTTTTGACAATCAATATCAAAATTTATTGAACAATTTTTAGTATCATGTCAGCAATACTAACGCTAGGTTCGTATAAAGCTACCTAATTAGTGAGTTAATTCATGGCAATTGAACATCGGTAATCTGTATTTGGTTTGGTATAATTAATCATTATCATTTTATCATACAACAGTAATTACAGCATATCAGTAAACAATTATACATAATTAATAAACATTTCAATCAATGATTTGAAAATCAAGCGCAACATCAATGTAATAACGAAAAAGGTGAAGAAGAAAAAGAAGATAAGACTTTTCTTAATATTTTTTCCTACCCTCGACACCAACTTGGCCTAATCTTGTATCAGTCTTGGGATTCGCCGTCACCGTTTGAACGGCAACAACACATTCATTAATTTTAGTTTGCAGATCTCTAATGTCACAAATGAAAAGAAGACGTAATATCTTAGCGGCTTGGTTGAGGACATAATCACCACCATCAAAACTCTGATCCACCTCTTGAAACGGGAAAGGGTCACCACTCTTCTGCTTATTCGCTCCACTCTTAATAGCTTCCTTGGAGTATCTTGTCTTTACGAGGGTGGCACAAGCTTCCAGCGTTACGAGGTGACTGGAGTGCTTCGTCACTTTCAGCCTTTCAGCGAGAGAATTCACTCCAGCGATGAACTCCGGACTGGAGAAATCTAACTTGTCGAGAGGATTCGCAGTAACAATCTTTGGCGCTTGCTTCAGCTCGGCATTAATTATTTCTGAGTTGGCCTTTGAGAACTTCTCCACATTGTCACAGTACTCGTACCTCACTCCCATGCCTAGTAAAGTATCTGAGATTTCTGAGTTCGTGCCGTTGGTAAGGCCCCCAAGATCCAGGTCTGAGAGGTATTTATTCAGTGCAGTTCTCCATTGAGGCGAGTTGATTTCACGGAGGGCAGTTCGCTCTTCCACGGCATATTGTCGGATTTTTTGGTCTTCGAGCCAGACCACGAGGCTTCGGAAGGCGGCTTCATTGTCTGGATTGAAGTCGTCGGGGGATGGGTATTCAAGGGCTTGGAGCTTTCGTCGAAACATTCTCAACAAGAGAGTTATTACACTAACCAATTCTTTTTCTCTAGTTCAATCCTATCTGCTTGATCTGCAATAAAAGGATTACAAAATATTTACTATATTAAGAATATTATTTGAATTTGCAATGAATACTGTCAACAATGTACGGCCAGTAGGAGTGAACTGACCGACTAACGGTCTTACCAATTTTAAGAGAAAAAATTATTATCATGATGAATGGGATGGGGGTTACATAATTTTGATTCTTTCTCTCCTTACCTTACTTTTCCTGCAGCGATAAATAAAGTAGCGTTTGGACCTTTTGACACGAGAAATTATCAATGCAGAGTTTAGTCAAGCACAAAAATTAACTTAGTTGCAGTATGAAATATTTTTGGTAAACCAAAAAGTAGCAATAAGTTTCAAGACTATAGACATGCTTCACAATCAATGATCAAGAGCAGATTCACCAAAATTATTGAAAGCCGATAATTCAAATAAAATATTTGCCGGGTCACTCTGGGGCAAAAAGATTTTATTTCCTTATGTTTGAGTACGGGTGAGCGAGATGAGCATGAGATGCGTTCAGTTCAGTGTTCATGTTCTTAGCTCTGTTCTGTAATGAATTGGTTATTTATGGGAAAGCAAAACAAACATTTTCACATGCAACTTTTTTGTCTGAACACCTGCAACAGCTAAAAGCACATGTACTGGAGGGTGAGTGACAGGCTAGACAAGATAAACCAATTTTTTAGAGATAAAAACAAGTTGGGGTTATCAAATATAATTTTGTTGTCATTCTAAGCTGCTTTCACTGGTTTGGTTGATTGATTGATTATAGTCAAAGAAAGTCCATTATTAATAATCTGACGTTGACAATTATATGAAACTTGAATATTTTGTGTGGAGACTGGCGATTGTGGTTTATCGCAACGGATGTGCTGTGTGTTATGTTTAGGAAAGCAATTGTTTCAAAAAGAGTTATTAGTACTTCTAGACTTAGTTAATCAATGACATCGTTGAAGGGCACGCTCTTGGGCGGCGCATATGCAGTCTTTGGGGTTGACAATGACGCTGAACTGTGCACAAGAATGGCAACGATAGGAGCCATTTATACTGCTGTTGTTGGGGTGTATACGTTTTTCTTCCCAGCGCCTTATGGTCGTTATCAAAGTAAGAGCGGATATTATGGGTTCGGAGTAAACGCTAAGTTGGCGTGGTTGGTAAGCGCTTATGCATGATGACTTTTTTATATTATAATTTAAATAATATTTTTTCAATGCNTAAACGCTAAGTTGGCGTGGTTGGTAAGCGCTTATGCATGATGACTTTTTTATATTATAATTTAAATAATATTTTTTCAATGCAAAATCTAACAAAATCGTTATAATGCTTTTCTACAGCTCCAGGAATGTTGGTCGTTCATCTTTCCTTTGTATATCATTCTTGCCACGGAGCACTCTGAACTTAGACATTTCTCAAATGTCATTGCGTTAACATTATTCATGCTTCATTATTTTCAGAGGCAAGTTTTAAGATTTTTGTGTAGCTTTAAATTTTGAAGAGAAATTATGAAACCAAAACTTGGTTTGTGGGAAGTTTTGGAATCTGATAATTTTTGTTTTCACATATTATCTTTCAGGAGTTTCATTTATCCATTCACCACATCCAGTCAGGCTAAACATGTGCCTGTTGTAACTCTATTATCCGCTGTGGTTTTCACAGCGTACAATGGACTCCTGCAAGGGCTTCATTTATCAAACGTTGTCGAAATCTCAGACTCATTTCATGGACTTCTTGGAACATCAATCTTTTTGGCTGGGATGGCCATTAACATTTCTCATGATCAAATTCTGATTGCATTGAGAAAAGACGGGCCTTCAACTTCATCTGGCGCTGCAGAAGACGACACCAATCCTAACCGAAGATATAGGATTCCGCGTGGGGGACTGTTTGAATACGTATCTGGAGCAAATTATTTAGGAGAGATTTTGGAGTGGATTGGACTTGCTGTGATTACTCGAGAATATCCGCAGGTTTAAATCAACTTAGAATTATAATGGGTCAACCTAAAGATCAATTTAATTTTGAATAGTTGCATGACTTCAGTTGTTATTTTTTAGCCGGTCTGTTTTAGATAATGTTTGCAGTGTTCTCCAGCGTCTTCTTGGGCATTCGAGCTCTTCATCATCACCGCTTTTATAAAGACACATTCGGATCAAGCTATCCAAAATCACGAAGAGCAATCATTCCTTTTATCCTTTAATAACTCCATAAAACTCAAATTGTTTGCAGATATATGATGTCTTTATGGTTGTGTTCAATTTACGGTTAATAAGAAGCACACGATTAGAACATTAGAAAGATTTTAGTGTTTCATGAATATTTTATTTTTTCAACAGTTTTTCTTCTACGTATACCTAAATGCGATTATTTATTGACTTTAGTTTCTGGTAACATATATTTTTATTGTATTGAAGCACGCAATTTCAATTCGCATCTAGTCTCTAAATGTGTGTTTTATAGTAGTTGGTTATTAATTATAATAATGTCTTTAGCGTGTGGTAAGTAATAGTAAGTATACTATGTATGTATGCATTAAAGTTGACAATAAAAATAATTACAACATTATTTGCCGAACTTAAAACTGTACATAACATGATTAAAGTAGTTTGTGGAAGTATATCTTAAAACTGACCAGAAAGTTATCATATTATCATACACAATTAGCTTTAACAGGTAACTTAATAACACTGCAAATGATATGTGGACGACTTTTAAAAATTCATAATTATTATGCAAACAGCCTAACAATGGACTTTTCGAACCATGTACAGTGTAAATGTGTATGTACTTGGAACATAAAAGGAGAATGAAATTCACAGACAGGATGGAACCCTGATTTTTTTCTTTTGAAATGATTTCCAATATCAAAATGGACAGATAAAAAAGGATGTTTTGTTAAAAGTTGGTTGGTTAGTCATCATCATATTTACCTAAGACCTAAGGTACAATTATTAATCTACTCAATGGTATTTTGCCTCCCCACGGTGCGGCCTAAGTATTCGTAGTAGGTAATTTGACAAACGTAGTAATAAATTCATTTTCAGATCACTTTGGTTAATCAGTCATAGACTCGTTCTTCGTTTGCTCGTACAAACCTGACTAAAAAGGTTACAGACGAATCGCAAATCTTTACCTTCCTTTTTTGATCCAATAGTTTTCTGGTTCACAAACTTACAGGAAAAAAGTCTAAGCTAAACTAAGCATTTGAATCTTCGTTCATTAATGTCATAATTAATCATAACGAACTTGTATTTTTTATCGGAAAGCAGTATCAATCAATAATTGTATCATCATCTCATCTTCCATTGCGTCCTAGAGCTAACGCTAATGCTAATAATAATCTTACAAAATCCAAATAACAAACAGTTCATGGTCCTATCCCTATTTTACTAGTCCTAAACTTCAATTTAATAATACCGATTCGGAAAACATGAACGAAGAACAGCAATGATTCTCAGCTATTCAGCTACCTCCTCTACTCTACAAATCTATCTTTAAAAATCACAAGCTATTTCCAAAGAACATTCGGAGGAAGGAGAAACCTTTATTATCAGAGTTATTGTGGCTGTCAGCCTGAGAGACAGGGCTTTTGTGTGGAAGCTGCGTAAGTAGGGTATGGAGATTCGTATTGGCGGCGAGTGAAGGTGAGAGATTCTTTGGTCTTTTGGGCCACACGTTTTTCACCGCTTTTGTGTGCCACACGAGGATCTAAATGGGCAATAGATAAGCAATACGCAATTGACTTGACATTATTTTAAAGAATGATAATGATGATAATATGCATTATGCTAAGTATATGTACCTCGGTGCAATTATTTGCCAAGGGCTTAATGTCTTTCATCGTTATCCCGAGACTTTGAAGGAGCTCGTCTTCTTCATAGCCAGCTTTCCAGGGCATTGAAGCTTTAGGATTCTGTAGAGAAAACACACAAAATTTATTCTTCACTTGTAGGCATTCATTCAAAAGGTTTAATTTATCTCAAAGGTTTTTTTCTTCATCTAATTTTTCACGCTTTATTGAAACCTTAGAACATAAAATAATTTATCAAAGTTGCTTTCCGATCTGGCAGAATAGGTGCGGTGATTGCACGATGATGGGATGTGCAAATGTTACAATTGTAATTGTATTAGATACTTATGTTTCTTCATTCAGTCTCTTTGCCAAAAAATATATTCCTATCATAAATCATGCATCCTCCTTATCATCATTCATGATGTAAAGCCGAGCCTAACATGCACCATGAGAATTTTGATAAGCTTTTTGCAGAAGCCCGGGGTGAAAAGTTTATGGTTTCCTTTCTTTCTTTCGACTTATCATTTTCATTACTTATTGGCTAATATGCCAGATAAAAAGTGGCAAGAAAAGTCAAACAAAAAAATTATTTTGTTGAGGAGGATGAAGCCAAAAAATTTTACGATAGGGAACATAGAGCAGTGTAAACACGAAGAAGAACCAACCCTCAACCTACTTTGGGCCTTTTCTTTTAACTTTAACAAGATTACCGACACCCTTACACAATTTCTTTCATAATACATACCTAATAACAAAGACAAAAAAGTCAAAACCTTTCGCCCTACTACTCAGCATTCAGCAGTAAAATCTTGTGCGTCATCAAATATATTTAGCCTTCAAGAAGTAAGCCTTAAGGGTTTGTTTAGCGTAAGAAGAAAGTCAGGTAGGACAATCCCGAAAAATAAAAATTCATGAAAAAGCAATGACAATAACTTACATCAAGGAATAGCTGCAAGTTAATTGCGAAGCCGGCCATGTCAACTGGAAACTTTCGTTGGCCATTCCATCCATCGTAGAAGCCGACCACTCGTCCATTCTTCACTATGGGGGAACTCACTCCCAACTCAGTTACGAGAACCCACCGGCCACATTGTCACTTTTTCCGTGTTTTGCATCTGAAAAATACACACAGAAAAAACATCAAATCAATATAATGATAATGCAACGCCCTTTTAGCCGTTCATTATCCATTGTCCATCTTAAAAGGATTTTCTAGTTTCCACTTAAAAATTAGGACATTTTTATATCCTTTCATGCAATTGTTGGTTCTTTCTA
This sequence comes from Seira ritae, assembly GCA_027744415.1. NCBI lineage: Eukaryota > Metazoa > Arthropoda > Collembola > Entomobryomorpha > Entomobryidae > Seira > Seira ritae. The sequence goes on from JAHZNI010001192.1 coordinate 15,992, forward strand.
AATTGAATACAAAGTTATGTTTCAAAGCACCTCGTTATAAATGGGCAATGTCCAACGCTATTTCAACTACTGTTATCGAGTTGATACCGGATACATAATTTTAATTGCAAACGGCTGGCAATGTCTAGTCTGAAGCCGACAATGTACTTAACTCACTTTGCTTGAAATGATTCCTACATACTTCCCTTATTAGAATTTCTAATTCGCTAATTATCTCATGCCTTCATGCATGATAAGTAAATGCTCCAAAACGGTAAAGCTTCACAGCTTCAGGGTCACAATGAAACCGGTAAAAATATCCCATGAAATCCAGCCGGCCATCATTACATAATAATCTCGTTAGTAAGCTTCCATAATAATTGCCGTTATATTGTTACTCGACCCACTTTACCGATAATTCTCATGCATCACATAAAGTCCTGAATTCGGAACTAGGAAAAAATGATGTTCGATGTATGTACATGAAACATAATAAAACTATAATGGAAAAGTTCCATTTTCCCCTAGTGAATCATTAATTTGAATAATATCGATCGACACCACGACGCGCGACGCAATAATAATGGGATACACATAATTCCCACTCATTTACTATGTATTTTCCCAGTCCCAGCAACGCCCATCGAACACTTGCGTTTGGATCCCTTTCTTTTCCTGAAGCTTTGTAGGTGCCTAAAAACACAATACCTAAACTTTCTCATTTTTCTTTTCTTCAGACCACATGTAAATGTGAAAGGAAAGGAAGGAAACTTGTCCGCTAAATCATGCATGGAAAAGAAATGAACACAAAAGCTGAGTCCAAGTTTTTCCCAGTCCAGTTTTACCCCTGAAACAATGGAGTTTACTGAATTATAAAGTATCATGTGAAAAATGTAACACGAAAATATTCTCATGTCGAGAATGGGGCTTGGGCTTGAGCGTTGATGAACACGTAACCTACAACTCCCCGTTGCCAAAACTCATCAAGAAGAAAAGAGGGGAAGTGAAACACCTCAAGTAACGACCGCGTCACGCATATTCTTTAATAATACGATACTGCTTATCTCATCTCAAACAAATCGTAATTGAAATAGCATTTTCGATTCTAGATAGATAGAATGCAAAAGGGTGAGGTTAGAAATGGTAAAAAGTGTGTGCGTTCCCAATTTTCACCAAAAAACATTAATAAAAATTCAATCGGGTTGGGTTAAGTGTAGAAATGGGAACAGAGAAAGTTCGTCTGATGTGTGTTTGTCATGCTTTTAATGTCTCCATTTAAAGCCGCTACATTGTCATTATCTCCTTGAAAGTGCATTCCTAGCAGGGAACGAGAAAGTAGCAAAAGATATAAGATACCATCGATTTTTCTTATAATGCCCTATGATGATTTATGCCAAACCAACCAACCGGACGATACCATTGCCATGCCCAATGACACGTAATGTATTAATGATGACTAATACGGGGTCATCCATTATGCATGACGGAACAAACTAGATCGAAAGAATTGGACAAATAAGTAAGTGCACATCTTTTGGCCTCGGTGGAGTTGACAGGAAATACGTATAAACTACCTAATATGCTCATTATGTCAATTACTGACTTACCTCCTTGAATATTTTACTATCGTAAGTATTGTCATCATCGCCAAAGAAAACCACGCCTTCCTGAGCATTCTGCCTTAGCCACTCAATAGCCGCCGTCCTCCCTCCCACTCCCCTCGGCTTCCCCACAATCCGCGTCTTGGGCGGTAATGACTTGAGAATGGTAATGGCCAAGGGGAAACGCGAGAGGAACTTTTTCAGCTCGTCAAAACTCTGCTCAGTCCCCTTACTAATATCCTCGACGACTATCCAATGCACGAAGTCGCTCACCGGAAGTAGGGCTTGAGCCACCCTCGTTAGCTCAGGCTTCTGTTCTGGTCTGTAGAAAGTTGGAGTAACCATCCAAACCGTTGGTCCTGGGGATGCTACTTCACCCGCATCCTCAAGCAACTCCTTAGCATTAAGAAGATCATTATTATTATTGTCTGCTTGAATCGCCACCACCCCCTCAAAATGTTTAAGTTCTTCTTGGTGAGATCTCAAAAACTCATCATCATCGTTATTGTTGTTAGTATTACTGCTACTACTGCTTTGTGACTGAGGAGGAATAAGGGACCTGGTGGTAATGCCACCACCAACACCATCGCCATTGTTAATGTTAATTGGAGCAACGTTTTTAATATTATTACTTCTAAGCACACTCTCACTATTCATGTTAGATTTGTTGAGATCGAGAGCTCCTTGCTTCGTTGTGGCAGCAGCAGGAGCTCCTTTATCAGGGCCACACAAAACTTGAGATGAGGACAACTGCTGCTCAGATCTTTTGCTTTCATTATTATCATTAAAACTATTCACATTATTATTCTGTTCCTGCTGCTGCTGTACTTGTTCCTGACTTTGTTTCAGCTCAAGTGCTAATCTGTACTCTTCGGGATTTGTATATATGATCGGATCATTAATCCCACTTGTCGCAAACATTTGCAGACAAATCAGGCACGTCATTGCGCCCAGTCCGAACAGGATGAAGTTTGAGAGGACGAAACGACCTCGAGCTCGCCACACTTTCCCTGCCATAATTACAATTTGATGAAAAAAGCAGTAGTACTGGTACTGGTACTCTTTCTTCAAAATCAAATGTAAACGCAGGCTCCATATAAAAGAAACAGATCTTTTTCACAGGCTCACATTTCACAGCTAATTTGATTTAAAAACGTTTTTAAAAGCACTCAACTCCTTTCACATGGCTTCGGCTTCCCCTTTTGGAGTTCAAGTTGCGTTGCGCTGCAGTGTTTACAACTTGACTACTATCATCCTTTCCCTAGTATGTAATTGAAAAGATGCGCATTACATACTAACAACACTACACATTATTCTCTCAGACGGGAACATTTTTATAGGAGCTCTCCCGTTCTTCCCGAGCAAAATATTATTATTCCTTTATCCGGGATGAACTTTTTTTCATGCTCTCATGCTTTCCCTTAAAACTGGCCTAGTGCAGCAGTGGTGGTGTGCTTTTTTTCTTGCATGCGGAACACACTCTCATCAGAAAATGAACTTCTCATTATTCACTATTTACAAGAAGCCAAGAAGAGAAGATAAGTATATCGAATCGACGGGAAAAAACTGCAGGAGAGAATGAAGGACAATTCCCGTCCCCGTCTTTTTCTTTCGCTCCCATTCGCTCAGTCAAGTCAGTTCTCTCTCGCTCGCTCCCACCGCTTTTTTTTACAACTTCCTTCCTTCACGTTAGCCAACTGAGCACTGAAACTTGACTCGTTCCTTTTCCTTGCATTTTTGGTAAAGGGAACTTTTTTTGGTAGAGGAAAAAAACTGATGCAGCTTTTCCTTTCGTGGACGAACACTAATAATAATAGTCTTGGAATGGATAAGTCACCTTTTATATCATGTCATGCTCCTCTAGGTAAATGTGTGCACTATGTACCCCGACTAAATTCATTTCGTGCTGAAGATCAAGCTATAGGTAAGAGTCTATTACAAGACCGGTAGTAATAGTGGTGGTAAAGGTAATAGTAATACATAAATAAATTTTTCGTGCTGTTGTTATCCAACGTGTACAAGGGACATACCTATGCAAAAAAATATGCGAAGGCCTTGTAGAAACTTACATGGAAGGACTGGCTTATGGCTTAGAAACATGGTACACTGCTTAAGGCTTATTTGTTCGGTTCGATCGGGCAGTCGCTATCGCTAGACGGTGGATTTGGAGAATTGGATTGAGAATTATTTCGTTGGATGCGATATGCAAATAACAAGTGAAGTAGTATATTGTAGGTATTTTTTCTCCACGAACGCACAATATACATATGTATGTACTTCACCTTAAAGATGGAATTGGGATCCAAATATCCAAATAACTCGATCTATGGAAAAAAGGTATGGTTGGGTCGGATGAATGTGGGTACGGTACAGCAGGTTGGGATTGGACTGAGTAAGTCTTAATTTTTCCTACAGGATAATAATAATGATCATAATGATGATCCAATGTAATAAAGTCCACAAAAATTCTCTTTACATTTTCCTCTAAGTAATTTTAACGAGAATGATTTATGTAATTATTATGTGTCTGGAGAGTTCAAGAAAACACGTATGCTTTCCAATTTCTAATTCCAAGCAAACTTGTTCTCGTTCCTTGAAAAAAAACTTGCACTACTCACTCGCTCACATCACATCTACAATTCACAACTTCTTCGTTGACTTCAATTTCGCTGATTGCGTTTTACGACTTGTGGTTTAGCAAAAGTGAATATGGGTAAGTTATAAAAAATGAGATGTGTTCTGCTAGCTCCATTCCAATTCCAAATGATGAGCGTCTTCAGGCTCCAGTACACTTTTTAAGAATGCACTCAAGTGAAGAATGCATTTCTTTCGGATGAAGTGACGAAGTAATTCCAGTCAATATATTGCAATTTATTTTTAAATTGCCTTTGCAGCCTTACGAGAGGACAGGGATGTCGGTAGTCGGCACAGTAGCCAGACCACCGCAGGAATTATTGCATCGAGAGAGCCACTGCCACAACTTGTTTGGTACTAAAGAGCTTGGTCAATTTGTAACTAGTTCAAATCAACTCAAGAGCAAGTTACAAAATGCAAATATATCTTCGTTGAGTCAGATTCAGATCATAATTTAATCTGAATCTGAGGACGAATATATTTAAGTGTACTATGATGAACTGAGCCGATGTCGATCAAAATCAAGAATGCAGATGAATGAAAATGCAAAAATTGCCCTAGGCCAGCGTGTTTTCTTGCTAACCCAATGATTTTTAGCCTCCAACCAACCTCCAACGAAGGATCATTTTTTATGCATGAAGCATCACAACTTTACTGCTGCTGCTGATTTTTTCCCTCTGGGTATTTAATTTAATGAACTAAAAAAGAAAATGACCGAAACCGTAAAATGTTTATTTATATTTATTGTTTGAGCTAATTTCTGAAATAGGTATAGGGCCAAGCCAGGATATAAACATTTAAGTTTTTAAAAAATACTATACTGTTGATTATACCTACACATCATACATGCAACTCAATGAATTATATAAGCTCGTAAAATAAATGGACCACGTTGGGTGATATCCTTCGAATAGATTGCAGATCCTCTGTTTTTCTTTTACAAAAATACTGAAACATGCCAACTTATCCCACCCATCGAACCATTTTAAATGCTCTGTAGTGGTGCACTATACGCTGATGTAATGCGATTGCATTGTTGTGAATTGTTTCAAGATATTTTTTTTTGTTTTAAAATACTAAAATCAGAATTTCAATGCTATTCTGCACGCAATGACCGGCACGATGTAGCAGAAGCCCGGCCCTGGTTCTGCTGCGCTAATGTAATTTTTCGCTTGAGAATTTTCTACCTGTGCAGAATAAAAAAAACATCTGTACAAGTCCATATTGTTACAATCATCCTAATAATCACTCTTCAATTATTGCGTGTAAAGTATGTAGGAGCTGCAGCAGAATGATACTTAGAAAAAGGCTCATTTTTTATGGAAGGAAAAAAACTATGCGAAGATTTTTATTTGCAAAGCTAAAGCTGCAATAAGTAAATGTATGTTTTTCCGGTTCGTGAGCTCGTGTTGGCTTTGATGTTGATGACTGTCAAAAAAAAGTAGTGTGATGATCAAGAGCATCATCATCATGATGATCATGAGGTACATACATTTATTATTATGCAGGGTCTTTTTTAATGAGGAACCTGTGTAAAATCCCCTTTGCATTGTCGAAAAATCACTTCCTTTTGCCATATTGCGCATTTTGCACGTAGAACCATCACGAGCTTTAAAAAGCTCTTGGCCTGTTTCACCTGTCTGCTGCTGTTAATTTCGGAATGGACCTTATTGTGATTTGTGATGATGATTGTAGAAAATGATAAAATTCATTGCATGAGAAGCAAGTAAGATGAGATGAATGAAAAATGTATGAAAAGTAAGAACTTGAACTCGCACTCGTAACGAATTTCGAGCTTTGTGCATCTGCCAGCACCGACCAATAATATTATTATGTTCTTTCTCTTTAAAGATTACGCTAACATTTTCATTAGAAAAACACTCGAAATTCAGAGGCAAACAAAGCCTGAAAAATAAAGTGCATAAGATACAATCTCATGAAATGCAGGAAAATATTATGTATCTTCTTTCACGTCTTCCTCTGTTAACGCTAAATCTGATAGTCATTTTAATGGAATTTATTTATTTTTGTGGAGTGGAGTATGAATCGTCAGGGGCGTTATGAAAACTGAAAAATGAAATATTCATGGTCTGGCCGTCTTAATTTGATTATGATTGATGCATGAAAACAACCATTTAAAATGGGCATTGGGTATTCATCGGATGTACATAGTATGCATTTATAGCACAACTTAGGTACTTAAATAACCTTAAATAATTCAGTTGTTTGTTCTTACTCGATGGATGCTACCCAAACCCAAACCACGCAAAACGTTTTCTTACATTTGAATTTTGCTAGTTGATATGACGCATTTTAAAGGAATTTAAATGCATAATATTTTCAAAATGAATCAGCATAAGTCGATACTTTGATTTCTATGAACAGTGACCTTACGTAATCTATCTAAAGTTTAGTAATCAAGCTTTGCTTATTTCATGAAGTCGAACATTTATCGTTTTCCAGAGCATTTTCTTCCTGCAATTTGTATGACTGACTGCGATTGCAGTAATACTGACAGACTGAACCCTGGACTCACCATTAAAAAAAAGAGGAAAAGGGAATTTTAATTTGGCCTAATGGAATGATTCGCATTCTTTTTGAGTAGTTGCGTTTGTTTTTGAACGATAGTGCAGCGAGACAAGTTAAATTCGAAGGGGTATTATAAAGTTTTAAATCAATTTGGTTTTATTTAATATCATATTATACCCATTTATAATGTACATGATCATTGAAAAACGGCAATACACAAATCTCAACTCGTGTATACTTTAAATTAAAATTATTTTATGGATAACTCTAAAAACATAGCCCTTTCAATTCAATAAACATTCTTCAGTGATTCAGAAAAAGTAACACTGTACGTACTTATTACATATTTTTGCAAATCGTACATCTAGAGAGAAAATTGTATCAATATATTTTGATGACTTAAATTATGCTACACGTAATAATAAAACACTATCCTCAACCCTCATTTAATATTAATGAGTTCTTAAATTGATATGCTATGTTTGTTTTATGTATGTACTTCTGCCGTCATAATATTCGTATTGCTGATAAAAAAGTCTGATCGTACTCATTATACTCAACTTCAACTTGCATTATATCGTAATACATATCTATAAAGTTAGCGTTTTCCTCTATATTGCTTTTGGCACCAAACAAATATTTACATGTAGTTTAATGTCTGTAAATGCTGTCACTTTTGACACTTAAAATGGAAGCCTTGATTTCTGAACTTGAAATTTTTTTGACACATCTTAATAATTAATACTGCAAAGTTACAATGTATAGTAATGGAACTTGGCACAACAATTCCAAATAAACTGCTGGAGTTGACATTTAAACTAAACTGGTTTGGTTTACATTATCTCCCTAAAAGTTAAGCCGCAGCCGTTTACAATATCTACACACAACGTGTTTACGTTACTGACTAAAACTGCTCGTAATAAATGGTAACACAACAGTATTTTAGTTAATTTACGCGTGTATTTATTTGTGCGAAAGGTAACTACAAACCCGTGCGAAGACAATAAAAACAAATTGTTAAAAATGATGAAAAAATTACATCTTCTAACTATTTCGTACAAATCAAACCAGGGTACATTTTTATCGTAAGGAAACTTAACAATGAGAACTACGGAATTTTAGTATATGGGGAGGTGGAGGGCGCTCGGGCTTAGCTGCTGACTGCATCAACGCCAAAGGACTTTGGCTCATCATGAAGGCTGCCGCAGCAGCTTGAGTTGCTGAAGGTGGCTGTGGATAAGATATTCCAGGCATGACATCCTCTCGCGGAGGTGGAGCGTGTGACCAGGTGGGTGGAAGCTGATCGAAAAGTCTACTTGGAGATCAAAGAGATTTGGAAATTATTAGAATTGAGCGATAATAGAAAGTAATATTGAAATAGAATTAACATTGCGTAATGTTTTAAATTTATGTAATATTTACTCTGGAGTAATTAGCCCAGGCTCCTCTTCATGAAGCTCTGGAAGACGTTCCAGTCCTAGACAGCTCTGGCGGAGACGGTCAACCTCTGCTTTGATTGGGCCGTATTCGGCATGAAGACGTTTTGCCGTGTCCAGGGCTCTGTTGCGGGCTTGCTCGGATTGTTTAATGACCGTTTCCATCTAAAATAGTAATACCTTATTAATAAATACTTCATTCATTTAATTTATTTGTGGACGCTCTCAAGTTTAAAAATTGTTTAAACTCACAGCATTAATATCCGCATGGATCTGTCTAAGCTCTTCCACATGAGCCATCTTTTCTTGAATGAGCATTTCCATTTCAGAGCGATAATCAGTCAGGCAGCGGTCTTCCTTTCTGGTTACCTCAATCTCATCCAAAAGCCTCTCTTTAAGTTTTAACATTTGCATGGTTTTGCTTCTGCAAATTAAAACATGTACAAGTTACGCCTTTAGTTAGCCATTCGCTGGTCGCTTTTTTAATAACCAACTAGGTACGTCGCATTCTCTGATGAATCTATCATGTATAATAGTCCCTATGCCGTACTTGATTTCTTTGACGAGCTCCAGCTTAGCCAAAACAGAAGCCGTCCTTTCCTCCACGTCCATCATGTTTGTTGATTTTATGAAATTTTCAAAATAGAAACAAACCACTTCCCCTTCTTTAAATAAACTTTCAATTAAAAATTGAACTTCAATCTACTCAACTCCACTTGTTTCAAATAATTCACTTTGATCAAAATTACTGCTCAACGTTTTATTCGATGCACTTCTTTCTTTGTGAACCAAAAATGAACAATATTCACTTAAGGTACAAGTAAAACCTAATCCTCCTCAAACCTGTCCTCCTTCCCAAAAAAATTCCTTGTCCTCCCTCACTTCTCTCTTCCTGTCAACTCTCTACTCAACTCCAACAAAGTATTCAGTATTAAAATTGAGATCTACAAAGAAGAACCATTCATCTACTGCTACTGCTCTTAAAATTCCTCTACGCCTTCTTCACTTCACATCTTCCTTGTTCACTTCACATCACATTATATCAAGTTTCCCATCTCTTGATTTCCATAATATTGCATTATTCTCCTCATTTATGCACCCATATACCACCACATAACTCAACTCTTTTTTTCTTCTTCAACATCGGCTACTCATTTTACACAAGAGTAAAGAAAATCCCTTCTTTTCAAAGCAAAAAAAAATCATTTTTATTATCTACGAATAGCAGGCAAAAGGAAAACACTAGACATTGAGGAGCAGGCAGCAGCAGGAGCAGTTTTTACAAGAAAAGGATATTGAAACCCGATCCTCGGAGATGATCCTCAGGCACTTTTCATCTTCTTTTCATATCATCAACATCCATCCAAATTCAAAAACATCTAGATCTAGTAAGCTGGCACTGCTGCTGCTGCTAGTGTATCTCCTCACTTAACACAAACATTTTCATCCATCCATCCATTCATATAGAAGAGGAGAAAAGGAAGCTTTTTCCAGCTCATGTCCATACATTCCCCATTTCCCCTTTCTATTTCGCTTGGCTTTGCCTTTGTGGCTAGAAGTATGTATGCATTCTCACTCTACTGCATTTTCTTCTTTTCGAGGGTTTGTTTTCATTCTTTCTTGTGGAGTTTTGTCGCTCTCTCGTGGAAAATCTGACATTAACAACCGCAATCTACGGAAGGCAAACAAAGTAAAAGAGCTACGTAATAGTGGTAGGTAAGGTAGCCTAGCCTCAAACTTGAAAAGTAACAGTAGTAGCGACTAGAGAGCCACTGCCAACTGCCACTGTAGGTTCAACAAAGAAAAACGGTACGGTACTTCATGTTCATAAGTTCATGTTCATGCCAGTGCAATATCCGCTAACTCTTTTATTCAGGCAGGTAGTCTTAAATATGTACACAAGGGTGAACTTTACGTACATGTTATCATATCAGCCTCTAGGCTTATGTTTGGTATGGGAATGGGACATCGTAAACGATATCGATAGACACCTAGCCATTGTGCCGTGCCATTGTGATTTTGATGTAGGGCCACTTTTATGTATGTATATTTTTACTAGGAAAATGCATATACAGTTACAGTTACAATTACATTAGGGACAACTGCTCCCAACTGTGCCACTACTTTTACTTGCATGCAATAGTAAATAGTGTCCTCATATTTATGCTATGTTATGGAGATCCCTGGTGTGTGTATTAACAGCTCCATAAAAATCCTTTTTGGTGTAAACTCTCGGAACTCATGTGAAGAACCAGATATGCGGATCCGATTTCACTGGAATAGAGACTGGGTTCCATCTCTTTAAACTTTCGGTTACATTTCATGTCAGCAAATTGTCAGTACGACAAGGAAAGTCGATTTTAATTTCTAAAGCTTCTCTGAATTCCTGATCTGGAACCCACCAAAGAAGAAGGATTGTCGGTTGGTTGTGTTGTCGTTGTGCATTATTAAAACGAATTAAGGTCATATCCCGTCTCATTTAGCTACCTCATCTCAGGTCTTTTTCATTTTTGATGAGGTACCCGGTACCCGTTCCATTCTGATTCCACTCACTCATGCTACTTTTATGTACCTTCAACTTGCATTGTTGTCTTCGTTGCTTTGTCGTCAGGTAGGTTTTATTTTTTGGTCGCTGGAGTAAAGTGACAAAGACGTAATGGATTTTCTTATGAATTTTGGAGGACATCTAAATAAATGATCCGTTTTAGATGGAACGACGGGAATGGCTCTTTTTAGCTAATCTTCTTATGAGGTTGGGCATCCGCCATTCATTTCTATCATCATCTTCCTCATCCGCTTACGCTTGCTTTTCGCTGTACGAGGATTACTGGCCCAAGCCAGCCCAACTTGGCTTATGGCTACCACAATATTATTGACTTTATATTGATAGTAATATTGGATTGAATAGAGGAAAGAATGAAAGCCAAAAGCATTTTCAATAGATAAAGCACATCCGCTTTATGTTTATTAAAAAAAAGATGCTGGTCTCGAGTGGTTTCATCAAGTCGATACTATTTTAGGTTAGGTAGGTGAATTGGAATGGAATGGATTTGCTATAATATACTTTGGCATGTTCTCAGATTTCGACTGACTGGTTGACTGCGCTGCTGCTGCGGCTGGCAATAAAAATTTCATGAGAACGGGATTTTCACTCAGATCGCTACTTTAGTTAGACGATATTGTATGTAATTCAAATACCTAGATTTATAGAAACTTTCGTTTTCAGATAAATATCTGCTGACAACTGCCCTCATAATATTTCTCCAGTCGTTCCAAACAATTTCATTTTCATCTGAATGAATTCATTCATGATGGCAGTCCGTACCCTGCCTTACAAAACCTCCTCTTCCTGAAGTAAATCCTGGAAACAACTTCCTCTCCTACCATCATCATTTCCCATTATGAATTTATATTTCATGCTTTATTACTTGGAAATGGCCCCTTTGATATTGACACAGCCCTAAATTAAGTACGAGTTGAAAAGAAAAAAGCCGCTTCCCACCCGGAGAAAGGAAGCGTTCTGGCTAAAGCGTCTCAAAAAAATGTTTGCTCCTGGTCCTGGACCTGGCTTCACTGCTTCTCCTCCATCATCATATATTATTTTCCATTTCCATTATGAAACTTCTTACATTGTTCTATTTACTTATTAAATTGCTTTCTTTTCACTGCCTTCCTTTCGTGATCCCACGATTTTCCTGCTTTTTTTTGCTCTAATGCGGATATGAGGAGGCACGCTCTCCCACTTACATTTTCAAAACTTTGCTCTGCTCAACCAACTCATGCATTTGTGAATCACGAAGGGGGAAAACTAGTGAGTCGCATGCGAATGAGTCACAAAATCTCAGTCGGTCGGAGCGAAGAACGTTTTTTTTAAATGTAACTTTTTAACGAGTTATTTAGTCTACCGGATTCCTTACTGCTGAATAAAGAGGAAAATGCCGAAGGTAAAGTGAAAAAATGCAAAGTGGTGTGGCGTATAGCGGTACCTAAACTTTTTGAAGTGGATTAGATATGAAATGAAACATTCCTCGTTGAAGCTTTGTTGCGTTGCATGTTTCTCTGAGAGTTTTAGGCTTGTGCCTTTGCCGTGCCGTATGGCTTCCTTTTGCGCTAGCGCTATTTCCTTCCATGCATGTATTTATGTATGACTATGTACGTGCCAATAGGCTTCCATAATCATTTTCATACATTTAAAACTGCGCATCAAGATAAGAAATTGTCGGTGGAAGCATTGTGCCTAATAACAGTCTT
>JAHZNI010001193.1:0-25545 GCA_027744415.1 Seira ritae
GGAAATCCTTTGAGCATAACAGTGACTCCGTGCACATCTATCCTTCTGTGGAACGTGAAGTTCTGGTCTGTGGCAGGTATTTACAAAAGCTAGTTTTTTAAGTACCTTCTGCAAAAAAATAATTTCTAGCTAAATATGAACATTTCTCTCTTTAAGACAATGGAACATTTGCTCCTTCTGAGATTTTGAAGACGTTTCGCACCCAGCGAACTATCAGCTTCAAAGAAGCAAATGGAAAGCGCGGGGTCTACGGCATCGAAATGCGTTCGATATACAGTGACTCCTACGTTCACCTTTACGCCACGAGCTTCAGTGATGAACCACTTCGTATTACCCCAGCGATAATACACGAGCCCGTGGACAGATCCTCGTATTTCCCATGGCTCACTATATACGACGGTCTCAATCCCCAATCATGGTCATCTTCCAACCGACCCCGGAAACTGTCAAATATACAGACTGGCGGTGTCGTGGCCGACTTTCACTCATCTTACGTTACCTCCAGCAGACCCAAAATTTCAGTGAGGAGGCTAAGGGGCAACCGCTTGCATGTCCGATGGGACACTAGTCCAGTGAACCCTCATTTGATGAACTACTGCATTGTTGTGAACACCAGACGAGATTACACTTCTTTGTGCGCTGCATCCGGGGAAAGATACGGAGTCCTTCCACCCGATCTCATGCATGTCGTGTATTATGGATCGGAGACTTATTTTGGCGAGGATGGAGGATTCTGGAATCAGCCAAGTCGTTATCTAATGGATGAAGCAGTGTCTTACAGCAACACGTCAAATTATGAACATCATCGGAGACGACATGATCGGAGCAAGATAAAACGTGCAACGAGTAACACACATAAGGACATTATTATTGGTTGTGTGGGAAAGAAGACCAACTATATTTTGAACAATCTGCAAGATGGAACTTTGTACTATGTTAATGTCTTTGTAAGAGATATGCTGACAAACATTAGTTATCCTTATGTAAGGACCACGACTAAATACAGAGTTCCACGGGTAAGTAAAAGCGACTGTATAGCCAATAAATTTACTGAATGAACTTCTTTGGTAAAAAAAGGTATGTAGATGCATTTTTATCCTTTGAATTCAGACATCCACCAATGGTTTAAAAGACGGGAAACCAACGAAAATCAAGCTGCCAGCCATGGTTAGTAACGACGATAATAGGTTTAGAAAACCAACAACTTTAAGATTCAATTTGAAGAAACCTTGCAATGAACTGATGCTTTATGTAATGCCATGTGGTGGAGGCACCATCAACTTTCACCTGCTCCACGAGAACTCCTCCCTGAACATATACAACAAAGTTGATAGTTTAGAAATTGTAAAAATTATTTCTCCACAACGGGGGAGATATTTCATAAAGATACATCAAAATTTTGAAGCAACGCAATCACAGAGACATCATGCACGAATGGCAGAAGTTTATGTAGCAAAGAAAAATAGGAGATTTCCCTTGCCCAAGCTTCCAGGTACAATCATTTCTAAACGCAGAATAGAATATTATATGTGATACATACAAACATCAGAATAATGATTATTATTTTTAGCAATCACAAAAATCTCAGAAGATGAATCACAGAGAACCTGTGATTCAGTTTCAATTCAATGGTGGCCGTCTCCTGATCCTCGCGACAATGAGTATTGCATTTTTCTCAAAGAAGAAACACGAAAGAAACGAGTTTTCCAATTTAAAAAACCAAACCAGTGCGATGTAGAAAGAAGTTTGAAAAGTGACCCATACGTCTCGCTGTCATTATGCTTGCAACGTGATCTCAATACAGAAGGGTAACGTGAGACTTTTTAAGTACAATATGATTGCCTTTTTTTATTAATTTTCTAATGTTGAGTCTATATATTTTGTTTTAGGAACATGTTTTCTCAACGTATCGTTGGTCTTATGCCCGGAAAAATTTATGTTGTTCAACTGATTCTGAAACGACACAACGGGAAAGCGCTGTCGTACGATTTGCATCACGTTAAGACTCAAGAAACTTGTGCTGATGTAAAAAAGTGAATTACAAAATAAAGACGCCAGGATAATTATATCGACAGTTTCATGTATCATAAATCATATAAACTTATATCATATCACTCAACATATAAATAGGTATTTTATCAGTATTTTAACTCAAATCTTAAGACCTTGATAATTCATGGAGTTATAGAATGAAAATTAAGCATGACTTTAAATGTCTTTAATATTTAATTTAATAAATGCCATCCGCTCTATACTTTATATAAAAATACAAACTACACTACTACAAAACAGGCATTTTAATAATTAAACTTGAGGAAGGAGAGTGCTGCAGTGGTAATTAACAGTAATACTAAAACGGCAATGACTACGGCTGTAATGATCCATGCCTTAAAATTCTGTCGGCGACTTCTTTGATTTTGACAGCATGCATCATTTCGACTATTCCGTTGACTCACAACGATTTCGGGTAGTTGTCCTGAGCTCTCTTGATAACTCTCTGCAAAAGAAAAACTCCCTCTGAAAATAAAGGCTTTAAAGGAGAAAAACACGCAAAAATTATGAAACTGTGTGGAACCGTATTAAGCGTACCATCATTATTGCAGTCTCTGGTGTGACCACCGGATGTCATTTGCTTGTGATCCCAGTTTATTAAATCACGTAGCACGTCAATGCTATCTTGCACTTCTCCTGCTTGTCTTCTTCCCCTTCGTAGTATCTCAGAAAGGACTTCAATTTTTTGTACAAAATCAGCAAAAACTTTTCTATCTGCAGCAGTTCCTCCCACCTTGTTTAGAAGGGGCTGTTGTGGATCGTCCTCATCCGAGAAGTCTGCTGGTGTGACTATGACCGGAGCAACTGAGTCAGTCTCACTGACACGATGTTGTTGAATCGACTTTTTCACTATGAAATCATTAAAGTTTTTGAGTCTTTCTTCGAGGGAAACCTGAATTGCTTGATATCTACTAAATACCCTAAGCACATCATTGACAAGATTGAGCAGCATTCGTTTCCTAACATCGTGTTCACTTTCACTGTTAAACTTTGCTGACTGCAGCAACTTTGAAAATAGGTTGCCCTTGCTGTCCCCTAAATCTTCAGAGGCATCCCAGTTTGTGGTAACGTTCAGGTACTGAATTTGATGTATGATGCTTGTAAACTTTTGATATGCCTCAGGAAAACGCTGGATGTCACTGTATAAATCCCTCATTTTCTCTGAGTCCGTTCCTTTCGGAGGCTGCTGGAGTTTGGTTTCCATCAACATTGCTGTGCACATAAAATGAATTCATGAATACCCAAATATTATGCAACTATGCAAGGGATATTTGCTCGTAATTTTTTCTCACCAACAGTTTTCATCAGATCTATATTCTTGAAAATTTCCTTCGGTTGAAGGACATAAGTGGGCAGAACGTCCTCCATGTTCGTGTCACCTATCGTCAAAACTTGTGCTACCGAACTGACACTAGAATCTCTCTGCCCTACAGAGCTTGCATCGTCCGGTGTAACATTTGTGGAATTCGTTACATAACTCGCTGAGCTTTCTTCACTAGTGCTCGGATTGCTACTGCTGCCAATGATAATTTTTAAACAAGATGAGGACGACGACGGTCTCTGTGTCGCCATTAGGTCCCGAATTACCTGAAAAACTCTTCTCGATTACAACTGGCGAGCGCTCAAACTATTTCATTTTCTACAAGACTACTAATTGATTCTGCACTGTGATTCCCAATAAGTAGTTAGGGATCATTGCACAATTGAAACATGACAATTAATGCGAGAGTAATATTTGCGGTTCAAGTGCCTACTTAAGAATCCAAAACATTTACACACACATACAGATAAAATAAACTCTCTCTTTCTCTCGCAGTTTTTTTACCTAACTTGTCCATTTTATCAGTTCCATATGTAAGCTCTTTTTGATCACCTCAACTCGTCGTCGGAACATTTGTTCCAGCATGCACATCTTTCCATTAAAAAACTTTTGATATGAAAAGATATATATATGCAATTACGTATTTAGTGTAAACTTTCGATTCAGATATAATTTTTCACTGTTTACGTTCTCCCTCTCATGCAGAATCATACATAATATATCACGACAATTTTTAAACATTAGCAAACACGCAATTTATGCATGGTCATGTTTTATGGATTCGCAGAGATTTTTGCTGAAGTATTTTTTTCACCTGTATGAAGTTTATTGTATGCTGAATTGCTGACTGATCCTCTTTCTGCAATAGAAATGGAAGATTTTTTAAACTTTTAATGCTACATTCTTCATTGAGTGGCTGCTGTTCTGAGATTCATAAATTCATAAACCTGACTATCAAGATTTTACCTGCTTCATAGCAGCCTACCTCATTTGCAATCGGAAAATTGAATAGATTTGCTGGTAAATGGGATGGTAAGTATAATTTCGATAAAAAAATCTTTGGCTTGGCTTGACTGACATGACGTGTGAGTGGTTTCAGGTCTATGGCATGTTGTTATCATTGGCATTGAAAATCTGGAAATTAGTGGATATTTTGCTATCTGTCAGATAGTTTCTCAGATTTCTATTTTAAAATTCACAAAATTAGGTAGTCTGCCAGCAGCTCGATATCGTCGAGTGGTTTCCGAGCCTGGTGAAAGAAACGTACATGACTAAATTACGTAACGATAAATGTTCTAATTAAATTTAACGATCTATATTTAATTGGTTCGTGCTTTATTTGGATCCTGCCACACTTTGCATTTATTTGAGTAAAAATAATAGTAGTATAGTAGTATTAAATTAGATTTGTCTTTCAGTATGTAATTGTAAATGCTTAAATGATTTGCACTGTTTGATTTCTATTGCAAGAAGAATTGCCAATCTCTTGCAAGTGCCATCTCCTTCTCAAACTCCTTCCAGTATGAATCATAGAAGCTCAATGTTTTGTTGATAACAGACTTCCTTCCAGTGTCTAGACTAGACGCGTTGGAAATGTCATGGGAGAAGGAACAGAAGACGCTGTCTTCATCTGTAGTTGAGTCATCAAGTAAGTCACTCATATTGTTCACGATATCTCCACAGCTTCCAGGTCGTGTTATGCATTCATCTTCCTCGTCAAGCCCACTCACGTCATAATTCAATTGTGCCCCTTTTATCATATCGTGGAAGATCTCGTAGTTGCTCTGGTAAGGCTTCGTGCTCAAGATCGATGGAACATCATCGGAGTCTGGATCACGGTTGCGTTTTTCCTCTTTGGAAACGGCGGTGGTCCAATGCTCATTGTACATGAGGAATTCATGTTCTGTCATCGTCTCACGCCACGATTCGTCAAACTCCTGACAAGCGACGAAGCATCAGCTATTATTAATCTCGAAAACTGCTGAAAAAACGTTTAAACATTCTGTACATTACCGCAAGCTTATGTAATGTTTTCTCGCATTGAGATCTCAATTGACCCCCTATTTTCAGAGCGAAGGCCATGAGCTCATGGGGAAACTGCGTTTTGGTCACGAGGAACGTTGCTACTGGTTCGTGATGGCAGCAGACGTTGAAAAGATAAACTATTTCTTGGATAATTTGGGAATCCGCGTGGCGTTCGTGTATTAAGCGGATTAGAATTTGGTCGACGAATCCCTCCCCCACAACAAACCTTGCTCCGTCTTCCTTTCTGCAGATGTTTGCCAATAGCATTATCACTTCCAGAGCTGCATTTTTCAGTTGAAAAGTTACTGAAATGAAAGAGGAAAAAGTTCAAGAAAAGATAAATTGAGAGAAATATTAAACAAACCAAGCATCTAACTAACTTTGAACTATATCCGTCATATTTATGTAATTCATTAGTTGTCTTTTAAGCCAAACAACTAATCTGTTTCTCTTGAGGAGGTCGGGGAAATTGACTTGCTCTACAGATAAATTCCCAAGAATACCAATACACTCGAGGACAAAGTCAAGAGAATTCACTTCTACTACAGCCTTCGCAATATGCCCCGCTTGCTGATCGACTATGTTTGATGGCTTCGTTTCAACTACATTTCTCACGATTTTCATTCCTAATACGTCTTGATTCTTTATTGATTGTTTGACAAGGACAGACATTCTCATGGATTCACCGAGAACCTTTGCACCTTTAGGGTCCTTTCCCAAGTTTGCGGCGAGGGCTCCTTTGATTCTTGATATTTTATCGGGAGAATCCGCGCAACAATTTGGGGTTAACTGGCTCAGTATCTGCAACATCATTGGATATTCAAAAGTTTTTTTTCATAAAAAGAAATCTCAATGGGTTTAATTATATACTACGTACAATTTCTGCCACTCCAGTTTTCACTATTTTAGCTCGATTTTGAGCATCCAGCGAAATTAAATAAAGGGTTTTTGAGATGACATCAGCAAACGACGATTTTGCTTTTGGGAGAGAAAGAAAATTCGATTTATATTCCAAACTTTTCATAACTGTTACTATCATATAATATGGCAAATTGTTACCAACATAGACACTTCGCGAAAACAGTGAGCAGGCCGCGAATCACCATTTCATGTCTCAGGTATGAATTGAAACTCATGTTACAAAGTAGTGCGAAGCATATTCTCGCCACCTTTACCGGAATCGCAGTTTTACTCTTTAAAATTTTCGTCAGCTTTCCCAAGGTGTCTACATTTATCATCTGCTCAATGTATTCCTTGTACACAGACATGTCCTTCAAGTACCCCAAGGAACACTCCCAAATTGAGAAATCAGACCTGTCCAGAGAATCGTTCAAGGACGTCACTACACCTTGATGAAGTAATCCTAAGGCGATGATCCGGTCCTCTGATAAAAGATGAAGAATATCGATTCCTACTGCAAAGTTGCGTAGAAAAGTGAAACTTATCGAAATATACTTTAAATGCAACACTTTGTTTTTAATTTCGCATCAATTAATTTAGATACACGTACATACATCTCAAAATGCAGTTTTGAAGGTGGAGATGACTATGGAAGCTTTCATTAGCCGAGATATAGTCGCCTACAGCTTTCGATGTACTCTCCCTCCTTGCCACATCCTCCCGTTTCTGAATTTGCAGTTTCCATTTTTCACAACGCTCCAGTTCATAATCCAAAACATTTAGGATTTGGGTTGGGAGTTTATGTCGGACTAGGAATCTATGAAAGCAATGTAGTTTGGCGAAATCCCAACATATGCTGAAAATGTACAGAGTCAAATTCATGCTTTTCTTGTTGTCTTCCCTCAGAGTTCTAAAGATTGCGTTTGCGGCGGATGCTATTGAAAAATAAATGGTCCTTAATTTAAAAAAAAAAGATCGTGTCAGATTTTCGATTCTTAAGTACGTCCGTAGGCCGTACCATGTTCAGATACAATAACGAGATATCGATTCGATTTTGTCAATTGTGAGATCATTTTAACGCCCTCAACTTTGCTGGGGATATCTTCGTACAGCATCTCAACGTATTGATTCAGTTTACAAATTTCCGCTTCCTCCACTTTCTCTTCCGACTTGAATGAACGCGATGAAGCCGGCGAGCTTTCGACTTCATCAAACACATCCAAGTACCGGGGTAAATATGAGCCGTCTGCAGCTCTCCTAGAAGGAATCGCGTTCCCGTTGGCGTCATATTCTCTTGTTACGAGTTCATCGATGGTTTCATTTAGTGATGCTCGGAGAGAGGGAGTGTCTTCAATGAATGTACATGACTGAAATACATCGTTCACTATTGAGTGTAGACGCGAAGAAGGACCGAGTCCGACTAATTTGATGGTTTTCTTGAAGGGCTATGGAATCAAAGAATGATGTAAATGCGCATTGAAATACAAATTATTTATGGCAAGGAAAAGCGTAATGATATCAATTTTAACCTCAGAACATTGTTTCATCAACTTCCCATTCCCTGCTACAGTGATCGACACTTCTCCCACAATTGTAAATTGCTTTCGCCGAGGATGAGGATCAAACCTGAATACCCTAATCGATTTTGTGACTGGAAAAGGCAGTTTGTCCATTGAATGAGCTTCCTAAAGCCAAAGCTCGCACATTTACAAATGCAAGAGATTAGATGAGTCTTTAAAATGCAACAATGGGAAGGAATGGGGCAAAATTAATATTCTTAAAATTATCTAATTTGTCATAACAAGACAATATGGGTTTATGACAAACTAAGCACTTTCGCGGTTTCGCGATCCATAGCGGATCCGACTTAAAAGAGGCCTTGCGTTGAGCAAAATACCTGCATGGTCATGTTTATCAATAATTTTATTTGTCTCTTTATTTTATTGATTTGCAGCATTAAATATAAATGGTTACAATGTGAACGGTATGAAAAAATGCTTACGCTAAAAGAGCATTTCTTTCAGTACTCGTTTAGTACCCAAATCATATAGGCCCTCAAGCTTCCCATATAACCGTTTAGCCAACTTCTGAAAAGACAACTTTTCCGAGATATCACTTCAGGGTTTTGAGAATCAATTTTGAACAAGTTGCTTTCAATTAATTTATTGTACAAAATCTTTCCAACTTTTCTATTTGAATGCATTTTTCGCAATACCAACTCTTGAAGAAAAATCAGTTCGGTCGCAGTTAGGTGTTCAAGCCTCTCCGGAAAAGATTCTCCTCTTTCCAATTTTTTGCATACTTCATTCATTTCTAAAATAAAGCGCTTCCCTTCTGTTAAAAATGGAAATGGAATCGTACTATCCTCTTCTTGTTGTACAGAATTCGCATTTAATCCAGGTTCCAGTAAATCCAAAGCATTCAATGGTTCTGGTAACTTATTCACTTCCAGCCATTCTTGCTTTAACTTACCCAACGAGACGAACTTGAGATTTGAGGCTAATTCATCTTTAAATTTGTCATAAAAACATTGGAGAAATATATCCGAGCTAACAAGTTGTGCGTGATATCGCCATATGTATTCTTTTAGAAAGTGGACAAAGTTATGCTGACCCGCTAGGGAAGCCAAATGGCACAAGAGAAAATATCCCTTGTAGTAGTGTACATGCATGAACTGCTTGATAGGTTCCAGTCCATTTTTCGCTTTTTGATTATCGTCGGACTCTCTGCTGAGGATGTGAAGCTCATCGTCCGTGTTGCGTAGTTCATTCTGAAGAGTCACAAATCTCAGGCATATTTTTAGTCTTTGCTCTTTCTGGATTTCCTCTTCACTCTTCAGAGGAAAGAAGTTGCGAAAAGTTTCGTCAAAAATGATGTCTTCGCAATATGTGCTGAATCCTTCACTCAGCCATTCTTCCGTCCAATCCAGTGATCCAATCAAAAGTCCAAACCAAGAATGGGAAATTTCATGAGGTATGCGGCAAACATAAAGTGGTTCATTTGCATCACTTCCAGTGAAATTGCTTGGAGAAAGGAACACCATTGAAGGACTGGCAAGGCCCATGTGAGGATAACAAGCAGGCATTATCACTAAATCCAGCCGAGGGAATGGATGAGGACCGAAGTTGTCGTAGCATGTTTTCAGGGAGCCATGCACAAACTCCGAAAATTTCTCTATGTTCCAAGTTCCGTCACAAATTTTTTCCAAAGAATAAAGTCGGACAGAGAGAAATTTTTCTTGTACTGCCTTCAAATTTCCAAAGCGGCACGGGTACGTCAAATGCTGTTCGCAGGTACTAGAGAAAGGCAAGCCGATTGCCGTCAAGCTCTCCTTGTCCTTGTTCTCATTTTCCCCCAAAATGGTCAGCTCCAGTTCTTTTTGAAACGCGAAATGGCCGACTACCACAGCAAAAGTCGACATAGGGAGGGGAATTGAGGTATGGAAATAAAATGTAGTAGTCTTATCTCCACTTCCAATGATTTCACCCGGTTCGTCAGAAGTCAGCAATGGAATCATCGCATTTTCTACTTCCATTATTACTTCCCAGGTCGCCAAAGCAGACGGTGGTTCCTGACACGGGAAAAGGCCACGGTTATTTACTGGCGTTGTCGGCGTGTAAACGCAAATATTTTGTAAATCATTTCCATGATAAATGTTTCCAGAACAAGGCCTCCAATCTAGAGAAGGAGAGTTTGGTAAGGTTTCATATTCTATTCTTATTACAGAGGGCGGACGACTCCAACCAGAAATTATTACCGACCACTTTTCGACAGAGAAATTGAGCCTTTCGTGGCATGCATCAAGCTCTAGCCAATTTTGTCCATTCTTGTAAAAATCTTTGCGAGAGCCTGCCATGTCATATTGCATGAATTCGTATGAAACTTGATAATCTTCCATTGTTTTCAAGGAATAAACACCTTTCATGTTCAAGTAGCAAGCATCCAGCACAAGTTCCTCGGATTTTAGATGACCTTCTTCTGGTTTAATCCATTCCAAGAAAAGTATTGCGGCTGATGTGACTATTTTCTGGGTGAAATTAGGTTTGAAACTGAGCATGTAATGATGAACTCGCACATCATTCACATTCGCCAGCAAAGGCAAGTCTTTCTCAGTAATTTCGGGATCTGTTGATGTGGATGTTAACTGTGGTGGGGTGCTGAGCTTTAATATTTTTTCAGGGGGTTCCATGTCGTTCCATTAACGTTGGGGTTACTTGAGATAAAGGTTTCAGAGGGTCTGAAGATAAATGAAAAAAATTAAATCGCAATTTAATATGATTATGATTGCCCAACATTTAATTCAGCGTTCCAATTAAGTCATCAATTGCATTCATCATCACTTTAATCACTGACTTAAGCCAGTTTCTGTCTCACGTGCAGTTTGATGATCGAAATTTCTGGTGTCGATGCAGACATTAAGTCCAATAATAAAATAAAAAACAATATCCCATTGTCATTTTAATTTAGCTTCTGACTCTGACTAAGAAAGCGAGACCCGTTGATTATATCTGTACTTATCATCCATTAAATTGCGTGATATATGCTTATGCCTATAGGCTACAACTTGCGATCAGTGATGACTTGTGAGGATTTTTAATTTATGAATTAATTATGATGCATTATTATCAAATTACCGGAGTAAATTGCTGAGAAAAATAGAATTTATTGAGCAGCTAATTATATTAGAACTCCTGCCGATTTCGGAAAACCATAACTGAAATTTTCAGCAGTTCAACCAACTTTAGCTGCTTCATACTGGTATTTAATGTTTGATACCTGCTACTTGTTTTGATTATTGATGCAGGAAAGAAATGCAATCCTTTTTAAAAGTTTTATGTGTGTCATGTATGGTTCACAGAGTCACGCAATCGATGTTTATGCCCTTTTACAACATAATAAAACAAGCTCAAAGCCAACATCATGGTTTTCCGAATGACGTTTCATTAACACTTCATTCATCAATCCCCTAATGGTCATTTGGTGTTTTCTGACTTTTAGATTAAATAAAATATGTTTTTCCGTCTTTTGTACACATCCTCCCAAAGAACTTTTGTCTCATTGCTCCGCACCATTACATAATTGCACAAGCAGAGTGAGTTGAGGAATCAATCGAAAAACATTTTTCTATGATACCAGCAGTAGCATTTATTTCACTGTTACGTTACGATATGATGAATGAGGGCAAATGCATTAAGTAAGGGCAATGTATATGCAATCGATAAAAGTGTACTATAAAATACAAAGCTTTAAGACAAAAATAGAAAAGCCTTCCTGCAGGCTAGGCCATCGCCACATGAACTGATATGATAAGAATATATGATGATGATATTACGCATAGGTAATGCAATACACCAAGCTTGGGAGAGGGCAAAACACACAAGATGCATGAAATCTGAAAAGTCTTTTGTTTCACACCGTTTTTATCTCCTCACCCCCAATGTAATGTTAATGAAATTTTTTCATCATCAATCGCCTGACATTTAAGATTCAAACTCAAAGTTTCAATGTTTACAATTGAGAAACTGGTTGCGTATGTATAAGGGGAGAGTTAAATTAGTTTTCTTTTCATATAAATGACGAAATCGATTACCCACAAACTTTCATGATATTTTGAATTAACAACTAGGTGAACTGTATATATGCCGTAATATGCTAAAGGCAGGTGCAGAGATGGAAGTGGAAAACATTCGGATTTCAACAACAACTTGTCATTTCGTTTTCCTTTTTGCTAAAATTTGGTGTATGTAGCACCATGTAGCACTTTGCCTCTCCGAAAATTGAATGAAATTCCTGTCTTTACTATCCTCTATTGATATTATTGTTCAGCTATACGGCTCTGTCGCATAATATACATTACATAGGCACATGAGCAGTCCATCTAGTATTTTGTTAGTCACAGAATACATAATTATGTAAATCATGAGCAATTTTATGGTCTCGACAAGAGCATTCATGATAGCAATTATAATTTAGAAATGAGAAATTCGGTGTGTATGTATTTGCTTTCCTAAATTCAATCCGACCGTTCCTTATTTTCATGCGCAATAATAATTGTATACCTATAAAATATACATTACGTGTCCACTCCAAAACTCTAACAATCAACGTTTTACTGCAATTGTCTTGTAGAAATCATAGCTAGCTCATAAAAATGACGGAGAAGTCTACGGATATCGCCACATGAAAACATTTTAAGCAAAGAGAAGATATGAAAATGAAAGGGTGCGTGAGTCTCATAGAAATTTACATTCCTTTCATATTAGTTTTGCTCGACTCGCACATCATTTAAGTACATATTCCCACTATAGCTTCACGATGAAGATTTGATTTGAAGACTGCATGAGATGAGATGACCATAACTCGTATATACTTTGTAAGGCATTGCATAAGTTTTGAAATACCTGTTTTGCCTGTCTTGAGGTTCTTCATTATTATCTTCGCTGACTATCTCTTCTCTGTCTTCCCTGATTCTTTTTCCGTTCCACTATGACTATAGCGTATTGTATTATGATTGCGTGCCTAATGCCTGGCTAGCTATGTGCGTCTCCTCACATATGTGATGTATACATGCAACAAGGTAGTAAGCATTTTTCCTTCTCTCCAAAAAAATGTTTCATACAATCATTCTTTAATCACACAAACAATGCAAAATGTTTATCTCCTTCAATGATTTTTCAGCGGAGAGGGATTGGATTGAAAAATGCCTTTTGTGATTCTCGATCCTTAAATTCCTACTGCTGCTGCGTTGCTTGCTGCTATTAGGTATGAACTATGTAACTACCTAAAGAGCTTGCAACTTGTCAGATAGTCAGATTTACCGTCTACATATTACAGCCATTCACTAGCTTCTTGTTCTCCATATCGCCTAATGTAAAATACGAAGAAATGGTGATCGCGACGAGGATGTGAGGAATGCATAATAATCATCCTAACCCTTTTTAAACAACGCTTCTTTTTCAATCTCTCATACAATAGCAACAGTTTAGAGTTATTTAAAGAAGCTGAACTCAAGTCAAAGCAGACTGACAGAATAAACAAAAAAAGTTTTGGTGCTAGTTTGGTCATAACTATAACTCTGCTCTGTTATTATTATATATTTATAACATATTTTTTTCTAGTCCCTTAAGGGTTCGCTGGATTTGATGAATGGTTTCGCCTGAGCTAAAAAAGCAAGTTTTTATGGGATTAAGAGTACCTAAAATGTATACCTTTATGATGAGTGTGTGAGTTGGAAAGGACAAAAAAGTTAATCTGTGTTTAGGGTAGTACAAGTACAAGTTTTTTAAAAGGACAGGAATAAGGAATACAATACGGAGCCCTAAGCAATCTAAAAAAAGAAAGGATTTTTAGTAAATAGAACATGGCTCTCCCGCCTTCTTTCAGTAATGGTCTTCCTAACCAACTGATGAGTGAAGAAGAAATTCGCCAGTATTTTATTAAAAACGGTGGAGTGGTGAAGAACACTGAGATAGTGAATTATTTTCGAACGTACCTGTCCAGTCCTGGAATTAAAGGTGAGTACAAGGTTTTTCACATAACATATTTTAGTTCAAAAATTAGTTTAGAAAAGTGAGCTTCACAATACGAGACAAAGTTTGCTTGCGAACACATGGATTACATCTGGATAGGGATAGGGAGTTTTTTTCCAGAGTCATCTCAATTCCAGGTAAAGCAGAAAATCTACACCTCTAGGCATGGAATTATTGGAAGGGTAGGAACAGATGCAGGGATGATCATATTATCATTACATTATTACCTGGTCTGGTCTAGGTCTAGGTATACCAAATTATTGCTACATTTGAGATACCTATGTAATGTGAGAACGTCCCCTGTAAAAAACGGAAGTTTTTAGCCAGGCGTACATAATATTATGCATACCGCACTGTAGTAGTCAAACATGAAGATTTGGGAAGCGTAAAATACTCATGTTTATTGGAGGGCTTCAGTGCAAGCTTTACACAAAACATTCTGAATTACTCGGGAGCATCATCTGCATCTACATCCATTGCGTACCGTAAGTATTTTGATGCAATGACTGCAACAAAAAATTCTTTTATATTCGTTGGTAAATGACATACATATTTGGAAAAATTATCAGTGCAGTGCCTTAAATTGTGATAGAGATGAAATTGGAAAAGATTTTTGTCCTACGTTAATCCATCATTGAAGTACAGAGACAACATTCCAGTAGACCTTCATGTGCATAGGTATTTCTGAATTACTTAAATACTTAATTAGGCATTCTAATTTGCGTTGTTATTAATGTGACAAATTAATTCGTGCGATGAATACTTAGTTGCTGTACATGCATACAATAGCATGTAGACAAGGCCATAAAACCTTGAGCATTGACATCGTTATTCTTATTTTATTATTGTCTAAAAGGTTATTTGCCACAATGCCACAAGAATATTTACTACCTTCCGTCACCAATCATTATAATCGTGATTAATTTATCTGTATTGCTAATCTTAGATGAAGCCAGGATAATTTTCAAGACGTATGTGAACAAATTGGCGAAAGTAAAAGTGGAAAACGTAAGTAATATGTATTTGTATATTTGTTAAGCTATTTTGTGCGCTTTGTAGAGAATGGAATTTCTCTCGAAGTTTTTCTTGGAACATCCATCGTACCAAATATGTACTTGTTAAAAATGCGAATTGTAGCTGTGCTGCATGTTTCACATTACTCACTTTATTTATCTCACCATCTTATGATTTGATTTTCTGTATGTTTGTTTAATTGCAATTTTTCTTTTCTATTTCCTGTGTGTTTTTTTTGTTTTGCCGTTCACCCTTTTCGCGACCTCCACACATTTTGTTCCTTAATCACATTCGCAAAAACTATGATCTGATGAAATCAAATAGGGCGAAAAGTTCCTAGTTCTAAAACGACAGTTCTTTCCTCCGATTGATGACAATGGTATTAATGCCAATGGACTTCCTCCAATAAATTCATATTCCTCGACACAACATACTCAATTACAGCCGATCTACGGCCACACAGGATATCTGTACAATCAGCTCCCCAGTCAGCGTCAAAGTGTATCGAGCACATCGTCCCAATACGCATCACAAATGAATCCGTATCCTCCTGGTGGAGGTGGACCTCCTCCTTATGGATATCCTCCTCCTGTTTCCTCCACTCATAGCAATCTTCGTCGCCAAAATTCCCAATCACAAATATACGGCTCGCACTTTTCCTTAAATTCAAATTACGCCGATCCGTACGCCTCCCAGTCGCAATATAATAACAATGGCATGTCCCAGTATTATCAGCAAATGTCAGCAGGATTAGGCCATGGTCATGGCGGCAGTACATTTAGTCTTGCGAGCCAGTACACAACGGCCAGCAGCGCAGGTGTGCCGCCATACAATAACTCGTATCACCATCAGCATCATCAAGCGCAACAACAATTACATCACCAGCAACAGGTTCCCATGCAGCATAATACTCATGTTCAGCCTCAGTTGCAGCGTAGCCTAAGTCAGACCTACGCTCAGCCGCAACATCCTCATCACTATCAACCACCGCCACCATCAGTGTCACAAGTGCATCAGTTTTCTCAGCAACAACATCAACAGCAAACGCTCATGCCAAAGAGTAATAATAACACCAACACCAGCGGTTACACGAGCGCAAACCCAGGACACGGTATTGATTATCCTCCTGAATATGGATTGCCCCCATTGAACCCAGCGTCATCAGTCCATGTTGGCTCTCCGCAGAATCAACAACAGCAACGTCTTCAACATAGTACTCCTCCTCACAGACATATCAGTCCCCAGAGCAGTGGAGGAAGTGGAAGTAGCAGAGCACCACCTCCATACAGACCACCGCCACCTGCAGCAAACAATAACTTCGGTTCTCCAACATCACCCACGGGGCCACCCCCTGTGAGGCTGCCAAATAATCATAACCATATACGAAGAAGCTCTCTGAGTTCATCAAGTATGAGTGCTGGTGCTAGTGCAATTCGTTTCAATCGAAGTCCTTCCGTGCCTGGAGGACCGATTTCGCAGTATCATGGAGGCTCCTCACAAAACATTAATAGTGCCCAATATCAAGATCAGTACAATGGTGCAGTCAACAACGCTTTGTCTTATCAAAGGAGTGTTTCAGGTTCTGTTCCCTTTTTTATTTTTGTTTTATGATTTTTACATTGCTTTCTTTCCTTACTAAAAATTGTGTATTATGCTGCTTTGTTCCTCGAACTTGCTAACATTACCATTGCCAGTTGTCAAGCTTCGTGGAAGACATTATTAAAGTAGAAACTTTGATTGGGTTTTGGGTTTTTCATTGTCCTAATTCTTGCGTTTTGCATTAATGACTCTGAAGAAGAGGCTGAGCATGAGCATCATCGACACCAAAATTCCTAGCCGTTTTTAAGCAAGTGCTTTTATAACAGTCGACCTTTTTGTTTTGTTATGCTAAAATTGCAGATTAAAGGTAAACACTAAACACAGATTATCATGAGAATCATGATTCGTGATTTTCATTGCTATTGCTATTCATCAGAACATAGTTTAAAAGCTATTTGATTCAACTATTTTTGTCGATTAGCAAAACAAAAGGTACATTCGCTGTGCACCCTGAAAGATTAAGGTGAGGTTTGTGGCGATACCAGTATCGCACCGCGAAATAATCCTCCTCTTCTGAATTCGGCACACAGTCCCCTTGTCTTGTCAGAGGAGGCTAGACTTGATTTTTTTTCTTGCACGCTTAAGTAGCGCTACAAATCTTGTCTCGAATTTTCTATTAAAGATCTTTTTCTATTTTCTCTTGCGGTAAAAATCTCATTTTGAATGCAAATCAAATCGATAAAAGTGTACAGTACAGGGGAAAAAGTAAAAAGACATGCAAGGTAGAAAAATTGTAATTCGGGGAACAAGGGGGCAACCAATTTATCATGTTTTATGGCACATTTTCTGTCGTGAGATGAGGATAATGAGCTGTTGAATTTGCAAAATATCTATGCTCGATCTCTACGCTTTAAAGTTCAATAGGTAAATGCATTTAAAACAGCGATTTTGCAGTTTCGAGAATAACCCACTCCTTAGAATTTCATCTTAAGTGGTAATCGAGGTTGAATATTTTAAATTGCTATCGTGGGCCATCGTAAAAGACCATTCTTTTTCTTGTGATGATCAAAAGAGGATAAACACGATGCGTGCCCATAAATCATGCATTTAAGAACTTAAATAGTTTCAATGACTGTTCAAAATCTGATGATCTATTTCAAACTTTGGGAAATTGGCCGACCTCTTTTTGGTAAAAGACTTAGGAAAAACGTCACATGTCATGTATTTAAAAGGGCAATGCTCGTCATTTTGTCAAGCAAGATGACATGGAAAAGTCGCGTTGGATTTTAGAAGTGACGGGATCTGTGCGATGATATCCTTTGTTAAATTTTTATCTTTTATGTAGGCGCAATTTTATATGTGAACGGTCAAATGTAAGTCATGTTGTAAAAAAGCTATTCAAACTGCGTACGGAAAATTATCCGACGCATAATTTTTAATACTCCGTCAATGTAATTAAACCGTGTTTCACTAGAGGAATGTTAGGAGTGACTTACATAAAAACAGGAAACTTTTAAGGCTTGCCTCTAAGTACTTCCCAAAAAATCCAAAAAATGTGATGTGAATGTGAAGTCATGTCATCATCATGAAATCTTAAGCAGTCAAAAAGCTCATGTTTCATGTCACAGCCATTACTATAACCGGATTTTTTAAAAAACGTTTCACAGTATCTCTTTTCATGTATTATTTATCACACCAGGCACAGACTAAACACATTTCAACTTTTTTCCTCTCAGATTTGGGATGCATGTTGTAAAGGCTGTTATTAAACAACTCCATCAATTTAAAGAGTTTTTAAACATATATTTGGCTCATGTCCGTATTACATTGCAAAGCGTAAAGATTCATGAAATGTCTGCAAATATTGGGTGGGTAGTCAAAAGTGGTGGGTAGGTAGTAAACCACGAGTACGGGTAGGAAATTTGTCTCGAGGCGAAATTTTTATTTTTTCCACCACCACATATCACATAAAAATTGCTCGTAAAAATAGCCAAGCCAAGTACAAAATTGGCAATGGACGAATTGAAACAAGAAAATAAAAAAAACAGTTTTATTTTGTTTGCTTCAATTATTTATTGAAGCGTGTCCAGTCCAGATACGTAATTTGAATTTGAAGAAGTTTAGCTGATGTCAATCTAAGACTACAACAATATGCGACGCTTCAAATAAAGACCAGGCGAGGCGGTTGATTACCTAAACACGTATGAAGGAGATTTTTGCATTTTACAAGCCTTCGATGTTTGAAAATGACGATTGATTTTTAAACCAACATTCTCCTGAACTATCCAAATTGGTACGTGCTCAGATTTGACTTTCTCATAAAACATGAATATATTTGTAATTATGAGTAGTAACAATTTAAGAATATTTTATTGAGGCGACGCGATAGCCTTCTCAATGTATATTAAATGCTATACACATGGCCGCGGTGTAAAGCATTATTGATCGTCGTCCATAAAAAATCGGGCAAAGGAATTTGTTACTCTGCTTTGGCATTGGGGGATTACGTGATTGCTAATAATATCATCATCGACCAGATAGCAAACAAGCTGCAAAAATAATTGGTGCCATCATATCATGATTAGGTATTTGTGTGGCTCGCTAAAAAACGTAAAATGAATGTTGTTCGTGTTTGCTATTCGATGATGATGACATGCTACTACATTCTATCTTCATCTTTTCCAGCAAAAAATGCGGCTTTAACTTTGAGATACAGAACAAAAGCGTTTTTATTAAATGACTAAAGCACAAAAAGACATGCTTGTAATATTAATGCACTTCAGATTTAAAAGCTCCTCTGAAAGCGTGCTACTCAATTCGATTCATTTGGAAAAAATATACGCAAAAGGAATTTTGGAGAATTAGGATTAGTACTTTAGTACTTACTGACTGACTGGCTAATATCTCATTGTCATTTCCACTGGTGGAAACGTAAGAGTGGCAAACAGTGAGTATTTGATGACAATGCCTCGTCACTCGTTCCTTCTCACTCATGATTTTTCATTCCATGCAGATTTGTGTCCATAATTAGTACGTTCTTGTGTTGTGATGATAAAGATAACCTTCGTTCGTTTCACTTGCACTAATGCTTGTCAAGTCAAGAGTCATTCTACTCAACTCGTCATTCATAATTCATCTTCATCGTAGGATTTTTTTGCTCGCAAGTTTTAACACGATAAAGCAAACCGAGAAAAAAACTGTAGTAGTATGTAGTATTAACATTTGCCTATTTAAATTTGAAGTGATTTTGTTCATCTTAAGTCGGGCTACACGTTTTTCAATTGCTTCTTGCAAACTTAATTCATAGCAGGGGTATTGGTGGCAGTGATCTCATTTCCCCCTCCCTCATTGCAAACAAGTTTATAATATTAATTAACACTCCCAAAAATTTTCTTGTGTTCCAACAGTTAGTAGTGTAGCAGGAGTAGGAGTTGGGCAAGGAATACCTTCCTCCGTCCTCACGTCTTCTCAACATCATCACCAACATTTCCAACAACCACCTGATCACCATCACCAGAATCGTGTTGTGAGCTACCCAGCTGCAGCAGCAGTAGCAGCAGATGATGCCACTCAAAATCCGCTAAATCCTGGAGCTCCTCCACCTCCAGTTCCACCTCGTCACAAACGGGGTGTTGAGAGATCGCCAAGTGCAGTGAGCAGTGCAACTTCAGGGTCTTCTTCCGGAAATAATAAATCCGCGACTGGCCCGTCAGCCAACTTTGGGGGAAATAGAATAAGCAATAGGAGAAACATGGACGTGATCAATGGAAATAACTGTGTTGTTGGCGCCGGACCAACAATGAATGGAAGTATGTACATAATTTTATTATGCTTTTTATATGGCAAATTATTTCTTGACATGAGATGAGGAAAATAGAAGAAAACCACGAACAGACAAAAATTCAGCAAGCATTTCAATTCAATGATTGTGTGTGGCCAGAATTGACGAATGCGTTATCAAGGAAGAAAAGAGTCTGTGCCGTCATCTGTGTTCTCTTTTATTTGAATTTTTTCTCCATCACATATTTTCGCATGTATGCATCATTTAACTCAATTTGAATGATTCATCACGGATCTGTCTTTCAGTTGCATATTTTTTTGGAATCGATATCGATTCTATTCTAACACTGGTATAAAATTAAGTTAGTTCAGGCTCAGGCTTGACTGAATTCTTATTTGGCTGTTGAATATTTAATTGGGATGATATAGATACGAGAAAGAAGCAGGAATGTTTGCTCTCGTATGTACTTCATGTGTATATTTTCTGTTCTCTTTGAAACAGGAATGGAAAATGATTATGAGAAAGAAAACATCAATTTTGCAAATGTGACCAACAACGACAATTACGACGAGGCTAATAATAGCACCAGTATTAATGGTAATGGTAGTGTCGGTGATGGCCCGAATGATAATAATAATGGTATGCAAAACGGAGACTCTTCTGAAGCAGAGCAGAAGATCAGCGTGAGAGAGCGCATGCAAAAGTTCAACCGTATTGCCTCAGAAAGTGAGCTTGCTGCCAGTAAAATGTCAGCGAATAAAGGGAAGAGAGAAATCGCATCTAAGGTAAAACTAAAGAATTCTCGAACAAAATGCTATTTAAAATTTATTAAGAAAGTAATTGGTGACCTTTGTAGGAAAATAGTTAACTGAATTGAATGATTTCATTATTTTAATTATAGCACGAGTCAGTGGACTTCGACACAGCGTCTTTGTCGTCGGTAAGAATGCAACACCCCTCTTTTAACCTTCCATTTTTATCCCGTTGCCCATTACTTCGTAATTTTTTTACTAATCCGGCTTTTGAGTGGGAAGTAGTAGTTTTTCTTATTTGAATAAATGCCTGCATAAAATGTATTCTGAAGATTATCTTCAGAAGATTACGTGAATTCACTTGTTGGTTGGTTGTTGAAGATTGCTGAAAATTGGAATTCCATTTTAACAATAAAATTGCTTGCATAATCGTTTTTTGTGGGTTCGGAATTTTGTAGAAGTTTGTCAATGCATTATGATTTTGTGGAAGGAAAACATTGAAATCCTTGCCTACTAAAATTTTAGTTGGAAGGCGAATGGGTCCTTAGTCCTAGATATGCTAGATAATTTATTCAAAATTGGTGGACTAACTAATTTTTGCTTTTCCTTGCTTTTTGTGGTGTGTATTTTGCCTGGTGTTAATGGTTTTGGTTGGGTTCATCATTGTGCCTCCTCCTGTCCATCCCGTGTATCCTACAAATTATATTCATCTGTAAAAACTGAAAAAATCAGTACGGGTATGGCTATGGCTTTTCTCACACACAGTTAGAGCCTCGTGCTAAGGAATGGATGTTGAAGTCAGCTCAATGTGATTACCACTCCTTGAACAAATTGGCTCAAGAAAATCCATCTCTAGTCAGAAGACGGGATATGAACGTAAGTGTAATTGATTTTTAATTTGTAAAGAAATGTCCGATGCAATTAAGTATATTTAAGTATTATTTTACTTTCATGACTGGATCTCCATTCAACGATGAAATGAACAGGGCGTAAGTTATGCTTAATAACTACAGCTTTGCTGAAAACTAAAGTTATTTGAATCTAACATGCATTTTTCTTTTTTTTCATATGCGACCTGGTTTTGTTGGGAATGGGATTTCGAACCTGTAGTATGTAAGTTTGTTTTCGATAGAAATCTCCAGTAGTTAAATTGAAGCCTCAACATTGCAACATCACGTCATGCATTTATTTCCTTTTTAGACGTGCTTACACTGGGCAGCAAAAAAAGGGCATGTGGAGTTAGTGAAATTGTTGGCTGGAACATTCCAGTGTGATGTAAATGCAAAATCTAATGGAGGTTACACCCCCTTGCATTTAGCTGCACAATTCTCTCGGCAAGAAGTATATGACGTTTTGGTGAAAACCTACAGTAAGAAGTCACACTACATGCAAGCCCTTCCTCATTCATTGTTTTAGCTAATGATAATGTTTTAGCTTACATGATCAAAAAATAATCACATTTGCAGATGCCGATGTCAACGTGAGGGACCACAGCGGAAAGAAACCAATGCAATATTTGGTCAGACAAGACACTTCCGTCTCAATGGACACATTTAAAAGTGAGTTTCATGTCATGCCCGCACCTTCTATGCCTGGCACCGGCATTCGTCGCCACTTTTCCAATGCCTCAAGCATTAATGCTAACTTATTTCGCCGCAGTTCTGGCTCAATACCTTTAGAATTCGTTTCTTTACCCACTTGCAACTCTAACTCTGCCTCAAGCACTCCTAACTTTCCATTAACCCCCGCAGGTGCACAGCCTGTACACTATGCCTCTTCCTCATCAAAGCCTGTGGAACTACTATCTGTGAATCCATTGATGACTCCTGGTGGTGTCACCAGAAGTAAAGCTAACCGCAGCAGTCCTAGTTTCAGACAAAGCATGAGTTTTATTTTCCCCGATTCAAAAAGATCGCCAGATGAAAACGATAGCAGTAAATATCCGAGTCGAAGAAGCAGTTCAAGTTCGCATGAGTCGATTGGTAGCAAAGTTTCTTCGACTTCTTACAATAAATCGTTGAGTTTCTTCGGCGGAGGTGCTAGACGAAGTTTTAGACAAGGTTTGCAGTATTTTGTGGACAATGCCGTTCCGAAAAATAAAGTATCGCCACAGCGGCCCTCTACAAGCCGTAGCGACAATCGTGCCGGATTTAATATTGTTAAGTAGGAATATATTTAGAGAAAGGTCATCGAAGTTTCTTCTTGACGTTCCATTCCTTATGTACGTACCAATTTTGTGCCAACTCCCATCATTACTCCCAACAGTCCCAGTCCTTTTACAGAGCTTGCAATACTATTATTTAAACTCAAACTATAATGAATTCATACAAGCTAGCTTATACAAATTAGTAATTTATGATGAAACTGTAATCGCTTGCTTTTCCTCGAAAATAACTATTTTTTATTGTTATATGCATGAATGAATAAACTAATAATATTTTTGCACGAGTCTTTCTTTTTGCTGCATGCCTTTCTTCTATTTTCTCCTCACCCAAATAATCGCCTACACATTTGTTATGCCAAACTTTAATTTCATTAGCCAAATTATGTTTATCTTATTCGTTTCCCAAAGGACTTATTTATCTTTGCATGAGTTTCATTAAAATGGCAGATGGAACTGTTGTAGTGGTATTGCCATATTTTGCGCTCCTTCTTGCGTTTGTATCTTCAGTTTTCATATAATTATTTTAGCTCTATTATAAATATTGCTGTATAGAATTTAAGCACCCGAGGTTCAGGGATCTACATCGGGGTGCAGCCGGTTTAAAAATTCATTGATGAAGGTGTTGGTGATGGTGGCGGTGGTGATCCCCTTTTTCTGCGGTAAGGGTATACAACACATACCACACACAAGCAACACTATTGCTGTCAATTAAATTATTACATTATTGTACTCTTAAAATGGCTTACTTCTTAACATGCTTTTCGCGCATTCAGCACATCAGTGACTTTATCATTGCACTAAAATCAGTTATTTTCTGTTCAAATGAAAATCATGATCTCATGTAGTTAGTTTATGCATATGTGAAAATGTTTTTTTCGCAGAAATTAAGGAGAAAAGAAGGAGCAATGAGATGCATCGAGACAAAGACACTAGTTTCCTTAGGATTGGTTCATTAAATGTGAAAGTGAAAAGTACTAGGGAAGCGTTTGGTTATCTTCTGGGAAAATCATCGTCTTCCTCTGGCATGGAAAGAATAGTTCATAAGAATTGGGGCTCTGCCGATAATATACCTGAAGCTGAAGTTGTAAGTGAAATTAAATTTTAACTTCGTCCTACTCGTAGATTACTATGATTATTAGTCCTTAACCCTGTAACTTGAATGCATGTTGAACCACCACAGAATGGAGATGGAGATAAGGATAAGCAAATAATGCCACCACCGTCGGGAGTGCCTGGTAGTTCATCGAGAAAAAAGAAAACGCGGAGGGTCAACGGAAACTCGCCAGCCTCTATTAAAGAAAATATATCTGACTCGGATTCTGATTCGGCGTTTGGTTTCGGGTCAGACTGGCAAAGCCCTTAGAGCATTCGATTCCATTAAAGTATTCTCTTCAAACTATATCTTCCAAAAAGTTAGGTACATTATTGGTAAGGCTAAAGCAAACGCACTTAAACAATACTCCTAAAAATGATCATGAAACGTATTGCCTTCCTATCTTAAAGTTCAAAAAATTTTAGTTCTATAGAAAGTTAATTATTGCTATTTAATATTTAATGCGATACGCATAAATAGACTTAAAGAATGAAAATATTCCACTCTTATCATTCTGTAGAATATTTAACCTAGTTAGTTCATTTATACGATCGATGCAAATGTTGGAAGTTGAGCTTCGGAAACGAAGAATGACATACGAAACGAAACGCAAAGTATAGTTTATAGATCTGGTATAAATTTTGTTCAAGAAATTTTTATGTTTATGTAAGTAAGTACCTGTGATGTTAAATTTTTATTTGAAAATAAAAATTGAATATTTTTTTTTAGCGAAACGTAAGATAGCAGGAGATTTGTTTACATTTGTTTGTTATTAATTACTCATTCCTGTGAATTTTTTTTCTTTTTCTTCTTCTTCTTGACCGGAGTGTCATCAGCCATGTTTGCTACGTCTGGATCATCATTGACATTATGGTCTTCAAACGAGTTCGAAATTGTGTCCCCTTCTTCATTATCATGCTTCTTCCTTTTCTTTTTCTTCTTCGACTTTGAGCTACTTGCAAAAGATTCGTCATTTGTCTCCCCATCTCCATTTGCCGTGACTGATGACATTTCAGGTTCTGCTGTGTCGAAATCTCTGTCCATTTTTTTTGGGACCTCATCTAACTCACAACGTGAGCTGAATACGTTTAATTTTTTCCCACGTATAATCGGGCCTTTTCTTCTATGTACGTAGGAGTATATTTTGAACTCAAGGCGATCACCAACCTGCCACGAAGCTAACTGAAAATAAAAAAGTCATAAACATTTTGTCCTTGCTAGTTTTTAAATATGAAAAAGTCTGGTCATGTCATGACCTACTTCTTGGTTGGATTGGAACTAAGGGGGGGCAGTAGAACTTAGAAAATTTTCTAAGTTTTTCAGCAGCAAACAACACAGAAGGCACTTCGTGCCTCCTGTGTTCTTTGCTGCGATT